>JAUUDZ010357058.1:0-15852 GCA_032361705.1 Panulirus versicolor | reverse complement strand
CGTCTGGGGAAGGAATAACAGATGACTAACGGAATATCCAGGTCCATCTTCGTAAACATTGTACGTCTCCTTCACCTGTACCTCCTGTCTTAACCTTAATACCGTCCCGTTGTGTCTGGCCGACACAGTCACCCTCACGTCTCTGGTTTCAGCTTTCCGTATAGGAAATTCATGTTCTGTAACTCCTGATATATAAGAAATACCTTTGTAAATTTAGCTATTGAATTTCCCACCAGTGTCTTAACGTATACTGAGTCATCAAAACGAGTTCATAAGTGTTTTTGATTGTCGAGCATCATGTTTTTTTATTTTTTGAATTAGTAATATTGGTAAAACTACGGAAACAAAAACACTTTGACTTCCAGTTGTGCAGTTTCATACAACTGCCTTTTAAGAATTTCCCTTCGTCACTGTAAAACATAGGATCTTTCTAGTCAAAAATTTGAACCACATCCTTGAAATTCAGTCACCAAGGAGCACACTTGGACACTGATTGATGGACTTCACTTTCCTATCGCAGTTCCGAAGGGGTACAAGCCACCGGTGTTCCTGGAGGATCTTGAAGCCCTGCTGACCGCTGAGGGCACCGTCAGCCTCGAGTGTAAGGTGGTTGGAGTACCCACTCCTGTACTGAAGTGGTACAAAGATGGCAGCGAAATTAAAGCTGGTAGGTGAAGCATGTGTTGTTGGTGTTGTTGGTTGATGGCGTACACCTCATGGGTCCTGTGTCAAATCTATGTCGTTCATATTCACTGTAGATGATTCATAGTCATTACCTTCATGATGAATCGACTGATTAACCATTTCGTTCAATTCATATAAGGAGTCTATCCTCATAAGCCATTGATAGCGGTGGTGCATCCACCCTTCACACACTCCACGAGATGAGGGAGGGGTTTATGAGGTGTGTTGGTGTGTTATGAGATGAGGGAGGGATTCATGAGGTGTACTGGTGTATTATGAGATGAGGAAGGAACTTATGAGGTGTGATGGTGTGTTATCACATGATGAAGGAGCTTATGAGGTGTGTTGGTGTATTATGAGCTGAGGAAGGAGCTTATGAGGTGTATTGGTGTGTTATCAGATGAGGGAGGGAGGGAGATGTTCATCAGGGAGACAATGTACCTCAGCCTGAATTTCCTTTTATTATGTTGACCACAGGCACTGACCACGCCTCTCTCACGTACCACCAGGTGACGTATTCGCGCTCACGGCTAACGCCAACGACCCCACCTCACTGGGGACCTATACCTGCGAGGCAGTCAACTGCATGGGCTCCTCCGTGTCCTCCTCAAGGGTCCGGGTTGTGTCAAGAGAAGGTTCCCTCAGGCCTCCGTCAAGGTGAGTCATGTGGTGGGGAAACACTGGCCGAACGGAGAATAAGTGTCGTATAATATTGATGCAGCTGAGCTAGAGCTGGATGTGACAATGTAGCAGGAAGCAGGTATTCGAACTTCTTAGTGAGAGGGCTGCCCCGTGGATGTCCCTTATCAAAGCAGGCGAGAATTGAGGAGGATTGTGCCAGCCTCTTGGTGTGTGGTGGGATTTGATGTGAAGGGAGGGGGTTTGGTGGTGTCCGCTGGATATACTTCAGTGTGGGGCAAAGGGTAGAAATATAGAGATTCTATGCAAAATGTGGTGACGTTTCTGGTGAATCTTATATGTACTGACAAACAGTTTTGCTAGCCACTGTAAACTGATACGTAATCTTACAAGAAAAATGTATACAGAATGACTATGAAAGAAAAAATAGATTTTTCATTTTCTCTGATGAATATCATAATTTCTATGTTTGTTTGTGTGACTCGCATGAGGAGGAATTCCTCAGTAGCTGAGAAAGGATAGATGTGGCAAGAGTAGAAGGATGTGGCAGGAGGGGAGAGGCATAGCTGGAAGTTAGCGGCGTAGAGGAATTGCAAATATTTTTGTTGCAGGAAGAATATAGCTGAAGAATAAGGGTTTGGTGAGAAGTGAGGGGTGTTGGGTGAGTGGTTTGGTGAGGTGTGAGGGGTGTTGGGTGAGTGGTCTGGTGAGGTGTGAGGGGTGTTGGGTGAGTGGTCTGGTGACGTGTAAGGGGTGTTGGGTGAGTGGTCTGGTGAGGTGTGAGGGTATTCACTCGTAATGTGACTAACATGAAGACTAAGAGACCCTCATGTTAATGAAGTGAGAGATCATGAGTTTTAGAAAGCGAATTGAGCACAGTTTGATGTCCAGATTACCAGAAAAAAATCTTTTTTTTTTTTTTCAATAAACGAAAATATTTACATTGAGATTAGATCTTGTGTGGTATTGACCAACACCAGGGACCAACCTAACCTACCTCAGAGTGTAGGGAATATATCAGCGTATCTTTCTTCTTTAAAGGCTTTATTTCCTGTTCTTGAACTAAGAAAGACATTTTACTGAGGAGGTCTGGTGTCCCTAATGTTGTGTTGCTGTAAGACAGGCAAGACCCGGGTGTTGGCAGTGTTAAGTCTGTTGTCTCTCGCTCCTGCAGGAGGAGCCAGCGGTCACCTACGCCCGTGGGTCCTACGCCCGTCCTTTTGGACCAACTTGTCGACCGCAAGGTCAAAGTTGGCGAGAAGACCCGACTCTCCATCAAAGGTAATGTGGGAACGGTCGAGACGTTTTCTTTCTGCTGGACAGGATTGATATTCCACGCGAAGTCTTAAAATAATTAGTTGGTTTTAGAATTACTGTAATTAGTGGTTATGGATTAGTTCCCTGTCGAATTATCATACCAACTGATGCACTGGCATGAGTTGGTTGTATCTAGGATTATCACAACTGATGTCGAGCACAGAATTATTTCTCTGTAATCATTGCTAATAATGCCTTAAAATTTTCCTCGTTTTATAACACTTCATTATACCTCATAAATCCCTACTTTGTCTCATGACACATTGTCACAACTCATGAATTTATCTCTCGTCTCATGACAAATCATCATACCTCATAAGCTCCTCCCTCAGCTCATAACACATCAGCAAAGCTTATGAGTCCCTCCCTCATCTAAAGACAATCATACCTCATAAGTTCCTCCCTCATCTCATAACACACCAACACACCTCATAGATCCCTCCCTCAGCTCATAACACACCAACACACCTCATAAGCTCCTTCATCATCTGATAACACACCATCACACCTCATAAGTTCCTCCCTCATCTCATAACACACCAGTACACCTCATAAATCCCTCCCTCATCTCATGACACCTCCTCCCTCATACACTCATCCCTCTCCTCACGACGCCTTTTCCAGTGGAGACGCCCCCGGACGTGCTCTCCGTGACGTGGTACAACAACGGAAGGAAGGTCGAGGCTGGTGACAAGTACCGACTGAGCGACGAGGGCGGAGGGTGGCATATGCTGGAGGTCTTCCCCACAGAGCTTGGGGACGACGGCGACTGGAAAGCTGTCATTAAGAATGAAGGCGGCTTCACCACCTCCTCCTGCAAACTGACTCTCACAGGTGTGTGTGTGTGGCCATCACGTCTCCTGCTGGGTGTTGCGCAGTGTTTGGTTACATCCACGGCAACACTAGTCACCTTATGGTAACACGTGACAACAGATACGCATAGCAAATGTAAACAAGGTTTGGATCGTTTCTCATAGGTGTTGATTCCTCAAAGGCGCTGGTGAGTGTCCAGATCAAGGTCCATCGCCTGAGACGTGCATCAGTCCATGTCTCTATGTATCCTAAACATCACTTGAGTCACATAATGTTTGAATTTCTCCAACTGTAAACAGTTCAAGTATCGACTCCTAGTCGGTGCGAGGCCTCACCAGGCATACCAACTGTTCAGAATGAATTAGAGATACGTGGGTCAATTGTTTTCGTGTTCTTCTTGGATCAAAAAGGGGAACAGAATCTATGTTGCGTACTGTACCACCTATCTTAATTTGATTCTTTTTTGAGTAACTCAGACACTGAGAGTACAATGCCACACATATGCTTTAATGACGTATTTCTTCACTGAGTTATTTCTTTAACTGTGTATTCATATAATGAGTTATTTCTTTAAAAGATATTTATTCACTGTAAACCTTTCATGCACTACTTTCCACTTCAACTCCTTTTCTTCGGCAGTTCCCCGTAACTATCGGGCGCCCCGCTTCCTGGACAACTTACGGGCGATGCTGACGGAGGAAGGGCTGGTGTCCTTCGAGTGTAAAGTGGTAGGATACCCAACACCCCTCCTACAGTGGTTCAAAGACGGGCAGGAGCTCAAACCTGGTGATGTATACCAGCTGTCCGGCACCAACTCCTTAGGTAATAACTCTTTGCCACTCCTGTCTTGAGCTGTAAATCGACATGTAAACACTGAGACTGTTTTAACGAGAGTAAATGAAAGATTAGAATCAAATGTTCTTCATTTGGTATAAGATTATATGCTTCTGACTTTGTTCACGAGGATTGATACAAGATTTTGTTTAACGATAGTCTTGTAAATAACTGCAACTCGTGTATTTCTCTTTGCACACTAGGCAAGTACTCGTGTATCGCCAAGAACTGTATGGGCGAGGCCCAGTCAATGGCTGAGCTCACGCTTGAAGATATTAAGTCCCACTTGAACGAAGAGGAGAAGGAACAGCTCCTGGCCACAAATATTCCACCCAGGTAGGTTTTGGGATTTTACGGAGGCTCATCAAAGGCTGAGAGGAACAGACAGACATATTGTTTATTGTTACGTCTGTCAGTAATGCAGCGAATTTGCTCATGCTAATAAGGATCAGACATTCTGCTCTCTTCCTTTATCTGTGATTGATGTGGTAAAGCCTTTACCAAGGGATAACCATGGTGATTCAATTCTCTTCTTAGAAAAAGCATTTGGGTCATTCTGTGGAATCTGTCTTCAATGCCTTAACAGGTGTGAGATCAAGTCTATATTGTGTTAGATTATAGATTACTTCGCCTCAGTTGCCCACCACATGATTATCGCGAGAGTTGCTTGGAACTTGTTTTTCCTCTCCTATAATGTAGCACCGATACTGTTTTCCTTCCTTTCCTCGAACTCCAGGATGCCTATTGATTATTGGTCTTATTTCTCCCTGTGAGAACACTATCTATGGCTGTAGTATGATTTAAGACAGTAGATACGTTAGAGGAGGAAGATATGAGAAGGATTCGTGGTGTGGAGGTCTGTGGAATGTTACAGGAATGAGTAGCAGTCAGCTGCGATGGCAAGATTGAATGTGACGAGACGAGAGGGTAGACAGGAGCAAGATGTATGATAGCACAGGTCAGGGGTGATGACGGAGACCAAGACAGGGAGGGACAGGTAGACTGTCGTAGGCTAATGGAAGTGTTAGGCCAGCAGCGACTGATGAGTGTTTGAGGAGGTGGCATGTTGGATGAGTGGCTCACCTGGTCGAGTTAGTTTAACGTACAGATGAGAACAATAATGAGGGGATTCCTGTAGTTTAAAGACTTATCTGTCTACTCACACTGGACGTGATATCGGAACTTTCATGAGTTGTATCGTCAAACAAGACTTAGTTCACCAGACATAAATGAAAACAGAGTTAATGAAAACTGAATGAAAGATGAATACCCTGATTTCTTCTTCTCGTACTTCAACATGTCTATAGCCTTTCATGCTTCCTGAATTCTGTTGTTCCTTTAGGTATTTTGGCTGAGACAATCCTCGTTATTTTAGGCTCATTGTTCTCGTAATACGAGCAGCCATCACCTGCTTCAGCTGTGTAAAACCCACAGTAAATTTCAGAATTATTTAGCGTTTTTTCTGTAATTGTTACAGTTCGTCATGGACACTTGAAGGGGAGACGGTTCATCAGGAACCGATTTGTTGAGGGGGGGAAAGACAGAATGCAATCCTGTTGTGATGACGAATTGATTTTCTTATTCTGCGGATTTCAAAAGCCGTGTCGTTAGTAACTATCGAATTACTGATGCTTTTTTTTTTCTCACCAGATTCATCCAGGGTCTCAGGAGTCGAGACGTGAAGATCGGTGACCCCATCAGACTCACAGTGCAAGGTGGGTCACATCCCTGCTCAATCAGACGTCCCATCAGAATCCAGTGTGACCCACAGATATAATGTCTATCCTATATACTTTGTTAGGCTACACTTTTCTGTCAAAATATCCAGCTGTTATACACGACCATTTTGATCATAACTAACGTAACTTTTCATCTTTCTGATAAATATCAACTTATAATTGTCTATAGTAAGATATATGGTCCATTCAATGGGAAAACCTCAGTGATCTTGTAGATTTCGTAATCTGGTAATCTATAATTTTCTCCTAAAATCCACCAATGGCATTGAGTCAGATCTGTCGTATCAGTGTTTATAACTAGGGTTTTCCCTGCTCCCTTTTCTCTTTGGTGATGGTAGTGACGGTGACGCCAGCCCCGGCAGTAACCTGGTACCACGAAGACGAAGTCGTCACCGAGTCTTCGAAGTTCAAGATCTCCCACCAGGAACCTGGTGTCTTCCACCTGGATGTGGCCAGCCTCGAAATCAGTGACCAGGTGCGTTCCTCATTGTTCCTCTGCATAGTTGATGAATTCTTACACGACGCTGATTCATATGGGCTGATTTCCTCTAAAGGGAAACTGTTCTTGTTTTATACTCATCCAAACTTCAATTGCTCTCAAGTTAATCATAAACTTAGTTCTTGCAAAACTTTTTACCGTTTCGTTTACTAGGTTAAGCTAGACTTTAGTATCAGGTAAGTTCCTAAGTAGATGGGGAAGAAAAATATTCTTTAGTTAAGATGAATTAGTTTGCAAAAATATCATCTTAGGGTGATAAGAATGTTATGTCCTGGAGTCAAGTTGGCCATAACATTGTAAAAGCACTTGTGGATCTTGTATACAACGAGTGAAAATATTCTCACTCTGGTCATTTTGTAATCTGGCATTAAGTCGAACCATTAGATGAACATTGTGACTCGTGTGGTCATCTCTCCAGGGTGAGTGGAAATGTGTGGCGAGCAACGACTATGGGCACAGTGTGACTGCGTCCTCTATCAAGCTGGTCATCCCAAGACACTACAAGAAGCCAGTCTTCCTCGAGCCTCTCCGAGCGGTCCTCTCGCAAGAGGGAACCGTCAACCTCGAGTGTAAGGTAAGGCCTCCTCCTCCTCCTCCAACACTTGCCTAAGCTGGTCCTTAGCTACCTAAATTCCTGTTGTTTTCCTGTGTGGTATATGTCCACAGATAACGTGACTGTCACGTGTTGTTTGATCAGTCTGGTCGCTCCATTTCTGACTGTATGTGACATCTGTTGGCCGCTGTGGTCGACCTGACGGAGCAGCAGCTGGCGGAGCCCCTAAATGACACTCCGCTGACACATGGGTCTGTGTTGATAAGTTGCTCCACCTTGTTCATTAGTCTTTCATTAACATACCAACACAGTTATCTCAACAGTTTCACTTCAACATTGCCGTATAAGTTATAATGTAGCTATATAACATAACCATTTCCCTCCCTCAGTTACTCTACAAACTATAAGACAGAAATTCAAGTATTCCTCTAAATAATCACTAAAACACAAGGGTTACTGAAGACTTAGAGCTAGGCATTCGAAGGTAATGACGAACTGTATTGCTTCAGGTGATCGGCGTGCCACAGCCAGTGCTAAAGTGGTACAAGGATGGGACGGAGCTGCAACCTGGGGACATCCACAAGATCATAAGCGGAGAAGATGGTACTTGTTGCCTGGGCACTTACACCTGCGAGGCCTTCAACGTAATGGGGTCCGCATCCTCCTCCGCTTCCCTCCTGGGCTTCGAGGGTGAGTGAGGGTAACCTAGGGTGTCATGCGTTGTTGTTAATGGTTGCCAGGCGTTCGCCAGGACTAGTGCCTGTCCGGACACGTCCTCTGATGATCAGATTAAGGGAATTGTGGCGTATCTGTGGTGCCTTCTGGTATTGCCACTGTACATAAAACCTTAGGAGAACATACTGCTTATCGAAACCACCATCACAGAGATATAATGATACTTATTAGTTCTGAAAGAAAGGTTATTTCGGTGTTTTGAAGGTTGTTCTGTCATTTAGCTTAGCCTGTTCGTCTGTGTTATCCTGTGAGGTTAGAAAACTGGGAAACCCTCTTGTGCAGCCAACACATGATGGTTTGCCGCAGTTTGTGGTTATCATTTAGTGTAGCTCACCTTACCTACAGAGTGTGCGAAGATGTCTGAGACATCCTGGTCGAACCATCCCAGGTATTTAAGTCTACAAATATGGGAGCCTAAACAGGAATATTGATCTTGACGTATAGTTCGATCTTTTAAGGATAGTTTGAAAGAATATATATAACTTTGAGGACATCCATTCCTCTCTTGTCACTCGAGTGTCTACTAAAGTAAATATTGTTGTCAATTATTACGAGTATTTTCTTGAATGATAATTGGAGTGGAGTATTAGATAGTGTATCAGGCATAGTTAAGATTCACGGCTTGCAATCGCCATGCACAGAGATACCAAAGTCCATACTTTATTCATTCCCAATCTCCGTTTCAGACAAGTTGATTCAGAAGGAAGGCGAGAAGATAGCCTCTACAATGGCTATGGCCGACGCCCGTGGTGTAGCCAGGAACCCATCTCTGTCCACGATCAACGAGGAGCGATCGTCACAGATTTCTGTGTACGAGTCGGCCGTGTCCGAGGCGTCGGTTCCCGAGGACGAGAGAGCCGACGTGTCCCTCAGCATCGATGGCAAGGAGGTCTCGCTCTCGCTCTATGAAACACCTGACATATCCGAGGCTGAAGCTAAACAGATTGCCGAGATCTACGCTGACGAAATCTCGGATCATTTGTCAGGTATAAAGTCGAGTGATGACACTTTATAATCATATCACGTTAGATCGTGTGATACAAATATCAGGATGATCTTACTTGGTGTTGTTTAAGTATCTTATGTGCAGGTAACTATGATAGGGATCTTAATTATTCTTATATTTGCTTACAATGAATTTTTTTTTCAGAAGGTATTGTGGGTCGTGTGTTCTGGATAGTTGGCTAAGCTGGAGATCTAACATCTTGTTGAACGTTTACTCCTTTGTTTCATATCTGCTTCTTCTTCCAGTACACGAGAACAATCAAGCCGAGCTGCCTCCCCTCCGCTTCACCAGGGAGACGTCTCGCAAAGGTCCGCTCATCATGGAGGCGATGGTGATCGACGTGGAGAACGAGGCGTTTGAGGAATACATGAGTTTACCTGACATTAGTTATGATGATGCTCGAACAGAGGCTGATGTCGAGGAGTTATCAGCCCTGGAGGCGGTAGTTGTAGAGGAGCGGGAGGCGCTACGCTCAGACATAGCAGATCTGCCGGAGATGGAGATGTGGGATGAGGAGCAGGTGTCTGCGCATACGGTGTCTGTGGAGGGCAAGGGAGTGGCTCACATTAGTGAGCAGAACGTACAAAGCCACGACCTCAGATCTCTCAGCGAACAGGGTATAAGTATGCTGCGGGAACATGGTGAAGAGAAACGTGTTCTTGGGAGAGGTGAAGCCCTTATTATGGAACAGCCGCAGGTAATGAGTGCCGAAGCCAAGACCTTCGTGAGTGAGGGTGGCCAACAGGCTATGGCAGAGGCCAAGGAGATGCCTGGCATGAACGTTGCCCGCGCGGAAGAACAGGCAGTATTTTCGGGTCTCGAGAAGATGAAGACCGAGGGAATTGAGAAGAAGCAAGCAAAACGGTCCATCGAGGCTCGTGAAGTGGCGTTGGCAGAGGAGCAACAGATTCTGACCGAGGGAGGCACTCTGTCAGACCTGACCGATATGAGCAAAATGACCGAACGATACCCGACCTTCGTGACGCAGGAGGCCCTGGCGGTGACCTCCAGCGAAGCAGTTGAACAAGCCATGTCTATGGAGTCCGAGGAGAGACCGTCCAAAAAGGCAAAGAAAGCTTCGGCGAAGAAGATCCAGGTTCCAGGTGAAGCTGCTGTCGTTCAGTCTCCTGAGGTATTTGGAGAGGCGAAGCAGCTATCTGAAGAGCAGATGAAGTTAGAACAGGCCAAGGCAGTCATCTCCGGCCATGAGGGCTACAAAGTTGTCAGTGCAGAGGTTATGGAGGATGTGGCCTCTTTCGAAGCGATGGCAGCAAAGGCCCAACAGGCGCGAGTGAAGGACGCCACCCAGAGAGAAGCACTGATTATGGAGGAGGCCGAGGCCCTTACTGCTGAGGCCCTTGAGACCTTGAAGGTGAAAAAAGCCAAAGCTCAGAAAGCAACGGTTAACCAAGTGTCTGCTGCTGGCGTTGCGCAGCAGCAGGAACAGGAGTACTATACTGCGTCCCAAGATATATCTGAGTATTACCAGGCAGAGGAGACGGAAGCTGATTTCAGCGAACTACATTCCATGTTGGTACCTGTCCAGCAGGCTGAGCACTATGGTTACGAGCATGCGGAGGCCTTTGAGAGCTACACACCCGAACAACAAATGGCAATACAACGGGACCCTAGTTATAGAGAGGCTATGGCCGTTGCTATCAGGGAAGGATACTCCCAACCTGGTGAACTGGCTCTGGTGAGCGGTCAGGAGGCCCAAGCTTACGCCCAGCAGACTCTATTCGAGGCAGTAGAAGGCTACGAGCAAATGGGAATATCTGGTGACATCAGAGACATGGCGGATTACATGCGGGCACAGAGCGACAGAGCCCATGTCTTGGCTGATACGACTCGAGAAGCAGTCATGATCCAAGAAGCTGACGTTGATTATGCTAACCTTAACGTTTTCAACAGGGAAGATATGTCGCAAATGTTGACAGTCGCTGAGGAACGAAGTGGGTCGCTGGTAGAATGTATCGTCGTGCAAGAGGCTGACTTGCAGGCAGAAGCTGCAATCGTATCGCAGAGACCGGCCGCTCGACCCGAGAGGGCCGTTGCTGGCATTGTTGAGGGAGCAGCTGAGTCTGCCACAGTTGGAGAGCCACCTGTGGTGGCAGAAATGGCTCGCGATAAAGCTGGCGAACAGAAGGCTGCAGACGCTGGAGATAAGAAGCGTTCTGCGGCTGCGTCTGCTTCCGAAGATGAAAAGATAATGGCTGCATCTAAAGGTCAGTCAGTTGTCGTGTCAGAGGTGGATGGAGCGACGCCAAAGAAAGCTAAGATAGAACAGGAACTTGAGAGCAAAGCAGCAGATGAAAAAGATGCGAAGGCTGCAGAAGCTGCAGCTCTGACTGCTGAGCAAATTCAAGCGAGAAAGAAGGAAATTAAGGAGAAAATGGAAGCTCTCCAGGCCAAGCAAGAAGATGGCAAGATATGCAGGACACCAAGCACTGAGTCTCTCACAGAGTCGCTTGAATCTGAAGAGGTTAAGATGGTGAAGGTGGTAGATGACTCTGGCGCAAAAGGAAAGCCTAAAACTGAAGCAGGCAGGGCTGAGCAGTCATCTGAAGTTAGTGTCGATGAAACTGTCGTCGAAGGTGGGAAGATCATACAGAAGAAACGGAAAGTAAGCACTGAACAGGCAACACAAAAGGCAGACATTCTGGAAGAAGAATTTCTCGCAGAGGAGGTTCTAGAACACAAAGTAAAGAAAGCAAAGTCCGTAAAGGTTTCCACTGAAGATTCTGAGGCAAACGTGGAGAAAAAAGGTTCTTCAAAGCTCGCCAGAGTTTCTGTGACAATCACTGAGGAAGGTGCGATACAGGAGGAGACTATTCGGAAAGCTGGCGATAAAGGCGTGTCACCTGAGGTCGAGGAGGACGGTGAACTGGTTGATTCCTCTGAAAAGAAGAAGAAGAAGGAAGAGCCATCTTCACAAAAATTAGATGTGACTGATTCACAAAAAGAAGGCTCGTCACAGGAGAAGGCAGATGAGCGGGAGAAACGAGGTCCTCTCCAAGACGAAGCGTCGCAGCCGAAAGATATGTCTCAGGAGACAGCTGCCAAAGAAGCAGCAGATCCTCAGCAGAAGGAAGAGACTGCCGATGGACAAACAGCTCCGACCGCGAAGTCGAGCTTCGTCTCTGATGTAACGTCAGCCATTGCAACCAAGGTTTCCGAGGTGACATCAGCCATAGCATCGATGATGGGATTAAAATCGGCGAAGGTGGAGGAAGAGGTTGCGCCAGAAGAATCAGTTGATGAACTAAAACTGCCTGATCGCCCGAGAAAAGTTCCTGTTGTGATTGGTGTAGATGGTAGTAATAAAAAAGCATCTGGGGCGGCCATTGGCGCCCCTAAGAAAGCTACAGAGGAGTCGACTGTAAATGACCAGAAGAGTTTAGCTCTAGGAAAGTTACCTGAATCTCAGAAAGCGACTGCCTCTGCCATGGCTGTTGAAGAGTCTGTTAATGACAGTTCACAGAAAGATCAAGCAGGTTTAGTCGAGAGGAAAGAATCAGACTCTGTTAAAGATAATCTAACTGCCAAGAGAGAGGAGATTTTAGCGAAAAAGCAAGAATTACTTGCCAAACAAGAGGCTGCCATGAAACATCGAGAACCTAGCGAAGAGCCTTCCAGTGAGTTTACGACAACTAGTGAAATGAGTACCGATTCTTTGAGCGAAATGGAAGGTTTGATGGAATCCAAGGAAGCTAAGAATATTGCTGGAAAAAGTGTTAAAGAAGGAAAGACTCCAACAACGGAAGAACAGGAGACCACACAGAAAGTTCAGCCTGACCAGGGACATGAGGAATCCACGGTGTCAAGTGATGCAACTCTCTCGCTAAAAAAGAAGGACCAAGGCTATGGGACGGATGAGGCCTCGGCGGATCTGTCGATAGAACTGAAGGCAAAGGAGGGAAAAGAAAAGTCTGGGATGGTCAGTCAAATGGCTTCCATGACGGAGAAGATAAAGGCCAAAACCTTAAAGATTCTGGAGGTAGCATTAGGAGACGCGTTCCGTGCTTCGGAGGGCACCGAACCACAGGATACGGAAGACCAAAAGATCAAGATAGCTGAAAGTAAAGCCAAAATGGAAGAAGCGGCCGATGAAGGTTATATTGCGGAAAGCCAAGCCCAGCAGAAGATATCTGACGTTGCAGCGCAAAAAGGAAAAGCGACAGTTGCTGAAGAGGCCACGGAAGTGTCAATACAGGTCGCTTCAGCAAGGAACGGGGACATATCGAAGGTAGATCAAGATATCGAAGCGACGGTTAGAGAAGCAGATAAGAAAGGGTTTGAGGAATCTTCCACCTCAGCTGACGCTACGTTGTCACTGAAAAAGAAGGGGCAAGCCTACGGGAAAGGCGAGGCTTCAGCAGATCTATCGCTGGACCTTAAAGAAAAGGAGGGAGTAGGAAGACCTGAGGATGAAGCTGCCCTCAAGGATAAAGTTAAGAAAGCCGTACCTCCCGAAGATGATTCTAAGGATGTTACGAAAAAGGCCAAGTCGCCCGAAGCAGTTTCCAAAGATGATGCCAAGAAAGCAAGATTACTTGAGGCAGCTTCTAAGGAGGATGCTGAAAAAGCGAAATCTCCCTCGGCGGTCTCTAAGGATGACATCAACAAAGCCAAGACTCCTGAAGCTGTCGTCAACGATGTTGCCAAAGCTGTCCAAGATGATCAGGGACAAACGTACGAGGAGTCTTCTGTATCAGCTGATGCAACACTGTCTCTGAAAAAGAAGAACAAAGCCTTTGGGAAAGAGGAGGCTTCAGCCGATTTGTCTTTGGAATTCAAAACGAAGGAGGGAAAACAGAAAGCTAAAGCTGAATCAGCTTCTGAAGACGCAAAGAAAGCCGGATCTGTTGAGGTATCCAAGGATGATGTCAAAAAGGCAAAAGTTGACGCCACGGATGCGAGGGATGATGACAAGAAGTCGCAGCCACGAAAAGAAGACAAGAAAACAAAACTTGAGGCAAAGGAAGAAGTGACTCCTAGTGCGAAGGAACTCAAGGAAGAGTCTGTACAGAAGGATGGTAAAAAAGCGATTTCCTCTGAAGCTAAAGATGACGTAAAGACTGTCAAGGACGCTAAAGACAAGTCTGAGACTGAAGCTGGGAAAGCAGACAAAGCCAGACCTGCTGAAGCCAAAGCAGGACAGAGGGAAAGCCTAAAGGAAGAAGATATTAAGGCTGTTAAAGAGGAGGAAAACAAGGCTAAAGTGAAAGAAGATAAGGCTAAGGTGAAGGAGGCAGAAAAAAGCAAAGTTGATGAGAAGGAAGTGGACAAAGCCAGGACTGATGTAAAGGAATCAGATAAAGCAAAAAGTAAACTGAAAGAAGCAGAACAAGTGAAGACCGATATGAAGGAAACGGACAAAGCTAAGGTAAATGAAGCAGATAAAGCTAAGACTGAATTAAAAGAGGCAGATAAAGTCAAAACTGAAGTGAAGGAAATAGACAAAGCCACAACTGAAGTAAAGGAAGAAAAAGCCAAGGCTGAAGGAAAAGAAGCAGACAAAGCAGCGAAGGCTGAAATGAAGGAGGCGGACAAAGCTAAAGCTGCCATGAAGCAAACAGATAAGGGCAAAGCTGAAGTGAAGGAAGTGGACAAAGCCAAGACTGAAGGAAAGGAAGAAAAGGCCAAGGCTGAGGCCAGAGAAGCAGACAAAGCCAAAGCTGAAGTAAAGGCAGCAGACAAAGCTAAGACTGAAATGAAAGAGGCAGACAAGACCAAGGCTGAAGTGAAGGAGGCAGAAAAAGCCAAGGCTGAAGTGAAGGCAGACAAAACCAAGGGTGAATTGAAGGAAGCAGACAAAGCCAAGGCTGAAGTGAAGGAGGCAGACAAAGAAAAGACTGAAAAGAAGAAAGAAGACAAAGTAAAGGTTGAGGAGAAGAAAGTAGACAAAGACAAGGATGAAGAGAAGAAAGAAGACAAAGTAAAGGTCGAAGAGAAGAAAGAAGACAAAGCCAAGGCTGAAGAGAAGAAAACAGACAAAGAAAAGACTGAAGAGAAGAAAGTAGTCAAAGGCAAGGGTGAAGAGAAGAAAGAAGACAAAGTCAAGCTTGAAGAGAAGAAAGAAGACAAAGGTAAGGCTGAAGAAAAGGATGCACACAAAGCCAAGGTTGAGGAGAAGAAAGTAGACAAAGGCAAGGCCGAAGAGAATAAAGATGACAAAACCAAGGCTGAGGAGAAAAAAGTAGAAAAGGACAAGGCTGCAGACAAGAAAGAAGACAAAGCCAAGGCTGAAAAGAAGGAAGCAGACAAAGCCAAAGTTGAAGAGAAGAAAGTAGACAAAGGTGAGGCTGAAGAAAAGAAAGAAGACAAAGCCACGGTTAATGAGAAGAAAGCAGACAAAGATAAGGCTGAAGAGAAGAAAGACAAACCGAAGATTGAAGAGAAGAAAGCAGACATAGCCAAACCTGGAGAGAAGATAGCAGACAAAGCCAAGCCTGAAGAAAAGGAAGCAGACAAAACAAAGACTGAAGAGAAGAAAGAAGACAAAGCCAAGCCAGAAGAGAAGAAGACAGACAAAGAAAAGGCTGAAGACAAGAAAGCAGAAAAAGCCAAGGTTGAGGAGAAGAAAGTAGACAAAGCCAAGGCTGAAGAGAAGAAAGAAGAGAAAGCCAAGACTGATGAGAAGAAAACAGACAAAGACAAGACTGAGGAGAAGAAAGAAGACAAAGCCAAGGCTGAGGAGAAGAAAGAAGACAAAGCCAAGGCTGAAGAGAAGAAAGTAGACAAAACTAAGGCTGAAGAGAAGAAAGAAGACAAAGCCAAGGCTGAGGAAAAGAAAGAAGACAAAGCTAAGGCTGAAGAGAAGAAAGAAGTCAAAACAAAGGCTGAAGAGAAGAAAGAAAAAGGCAAGGCTGAGGAGAAGGAAGACAAAGTCAAGGCTGATGAGAAGAAAGCAGAAAAAGCCAAGGCTGAAGAGAAGAGAGAAGACAAAGCCAAGGCTGAGGAGAAGAAAGAAGACAAAGCCAAGGCTGAGGAGAAGAAAGAAGACAAAGCCAAGGCTGAAGAGAAGAAAGTA
>JAUUDZ010356948.1:0-15854 GCA_032361705.1 Panulirus versicolor | reverse complement strand
AACACCTCTACGTAGACCCACAGAAAAGACCACCAATTTCAGTCATTGCCCAAGTAACACACACATCAAAGTGCCCCTAGAGATCGGGACTTCGGTGATACATAATCAAAGCGGATACTAAAAGTAGTCTCGTGCATTTTACTTGTTAGCTGAAACATCCGTAACACACTGACAGAAGAAAAAAAAAATATTCCAAATTTCATTTCCATCATATATTACATTAGGAGTGTGTGTGAGCCTACTCTAGAGTGTAAGGGCTCCCAGTAAGGAGGGCAACAGTATGTATTTTCGTACGTTTGGCAGTGAGGTTTTTCCACCGTTACCAAACCAGCATCATACCCCACATCTTTCGGGTCTAAACAAATTTATTCGGTAAACTGTACACGGGTATATCTCTGTGTATGAATATGTTTATATGTATATGTATGTATATGTACGTGTATGTGCGTGTATGTATATGTGTGTATATGAGTGAATGGGTCTTTCTTCGTCTGTTTCCGGGAGCAACTCGCTGACACGGGAAACGGCGATCAACATGGAGTGAAGATTTTGAGCAATTGGGGCCTCAACATGCAGAAGGATGAAAGACGTGCATTAGATAGAATGAACTAAAACAATGTGGTCTGCAGGGGCCAACGTGCTGTCAGTGGGCAGAATCAAGGAATATGATGAGTCTGAGGTAAACAAGGCTCTGTGGGGAATGGTTGTGTATTGAGAGCTCTGGTTTCAATGCAATGCACATGACAGATATAGAATGGATGTGAGCAGATTTGGCCTTTCTTAGTCCGTCAGTTTGTTCCTGGTGCTAACTCGCAAATGTGAGAAATAGAGATCAAATTTGAAAAAATACATATAAGTATCATGATAAAGAGGGTCAATGTGAAAATTAAAGGAGACTAACACTGAGATGGGTGGACAGAGAGATGAAGAATATGTCTGCAGCAATTTGTTCATGTATAATACAATCAACCTTAATCTTATTCATTCTCCATTATCATTGCATACGGTATACGAAACCATAACAAGCAACTCTAGAAATCAATGTTTGTTTTCATTATCAAACTACATTTGAATTCATTCTCTTTAAATCATCTAATATACTCACTACTTTCCATTTTTCACCTTGGTAGATAATTTGGATTAGATAAAATCCTCACACTCACACTCTCATAATGCCAAGCATATTACTTCTACTGGAATTTACTGTCCCTCTTTCAAACACACTCTAGCTCAATGTCCGGAATTTTTGAGTCACATTCCGTCAATAAATGACCAGTGAATATGAAGGTCCCTTAACAAAAATTGGTAAAAACAGAAGCAAATAAAATACAACATAGCTAAAATTAATCCTACGTTCAGGACTGGCTGGGAATTGAGCATTGTGACATGTGCAGAGCTCACCATTCTGTCAAATTACAGCCCTGAAAAGGGTACAATCAGTACCCTTTTCAAAAGGATGATGTCACCCTTTTCAAGTACGAGATAGACTGCAAAATCAATATGCTTAGCATACCTGAACTTGAGCAGTCCATGGCTGCGGCATGAGGCAAGATACACAGGAGTTAGCAGCCACATAGAGTTGCCCATCGAAATTTCCAACCAACTCCCCACCAGAGAAGTTAAGAGTCTGCTTATGCTGCTGATCAATCAAGCTGTAAAATATAAATTATGTTTAACATGTATGGTAAACATTAACTAACATTTGTCTATTTATCTCTTAAGTATTTGAGTTACTTTCCATGCAAAATTAGGTTGCTTCAGCAAAATCTTCATACTTTTTATTACCTATCACCTCTACTTTTATAAGGGCTAAAAGACTCTAACAAACAGATGAACCCAATGCCAAGTAAATTAAACTACACTCAAAGTTTGATCTATGAGAAAACCATTAGTAAGACAGAATGCAATATTTTTTTCATGTTTGTGAGTTTGAAAACAACCCAGATAATGAAGCTATCATCTGCAGTATTCATCTAAAGGTTCAGATAAAAAATAAGAGTATAAGAGATTTAAATAAAGCCAATTCGCATACTTGTATATAATGGTTACACCTACATTCAGAGTCCATGATCATACATTTGGTATTCATAACACTTACCGTGTGCATTCTACAAGTCCCTATCTGTTTCAAACAGGATGTGGCAGCTTTTTCCAAATCACTACAGATATACTGCGGTGATAAATACAAAAATGATAAAAAGATTGAAGGATGCACATTCAACTCTTTCAGGCATGTTAAGAAAAAAGTGGTTTCCCCTGCTTCACAAATCTTGGCAAAATTTGAAATACTGGAATACCAGAGGTACTGAACTAAGCATATTATGGCCATTTAAAACTCAGCAAACTCTTACGCACTTAAAAAACCTTGTTGCATCACCACCATTTCAAGCCACAGCATACCTAATAAACCATTGTGTCATCTTACTGTTTCACTTTTCTGTGCTCTGCCTGGAGACTGAATTTTTCTTTAATGCAGTAATTGAAACCACTCCTTGTGGCCTCCTTATATGCTCAAATATGATAATTGGCTGTTATTAACTGAACCCCACAATATTACATTTATGTACACTGTGTAGCAGGACAGAGAGCCCACTTGAGGTAGCATGCAGTATCCTCCAACCACAGTTTTGTCTGGATAACTGACCCTTGTGGATACTTCTGAAGGCAAGTTTGAGAGGCACATGACATCTATACATGCCTCTATGCCTCTAGTGAGCAAAGGAACCATTGATTTCTTCAAGTTCAGGCAAGAAAATTTAGAATGTACAGCATACAAAGTTAGGACTACTGAAATTTATATGCTATACATAGATACAGTCCTACAGGAAAGTCAAGGTAGCTGGATCCTCAATCAATTAAACACCACACACCCATGCCACAGACCCACCTTCATCTGGAATTACTCGCCCTCCTCTCTCCCTACTTGCACATGTGCCTTACTCTTACTCTATTGATATAAACTCTTCACTACTTCTAGCAGCTTTCTCCCATATTCATAACACCTTCCACAAAGCATCTCTACCAACCCCATCATATGCTTTCTCCATATCCATATCCATAAATGCTACATACAAATCCTTTTGTTTCTCTATGTATTTCTTGTATACATTCTCAAAACAACCACCTGATCCACACATCCTCAGCCACTCCTGAAGCCACATTGTTCCTCCCCAGTTTGATGTCCTGCACATACCCCCACCCTCTCATACACTACTCTTCCAAACAATTTACCAGGTACACTTTATATAAGCTTATACCTCTGTAATCTAAACAGTCACTTCTGTCCCCCTTGCCTTTATACACTGGTACAATACAGGCATTTTGCCAATCCTCAGGCTCCCCATCATGAGCCATTCACAAATTAAAAATCCTCACTAACCAATCACCAACACAGTCACCTCCCTCCTCAAGTAATTAACAGTAATACCATCCACTCCTGCTGCCTTGCCACACTGCATCGTAGGCAAAGCTTTCACCACCTTCGCTCCTTTCACCAAACTACTTGCCATGAGTCTCTCACCTCGCATACCTTCCTGACCAAAACATCCCACATCTGCCATCCTATCATCAAACACATTCAACAATCCTTCAAAATACTCCATACATCCCCTCATCTTTGCCTGTTACCACTTCTGCACTTGACCCCTTCATAAATTTCCATATTTGTTCTCTCATTTTTCTTACATTATTAACCTCTTTCCAAAACATTCTTGTTCTCTCATTTTTCTTACACTATTAACCTCTTTCCAAGACATTCTTAATCTCCCTAAAGTTTGCAGATACTTGCTTATCCCTCCTCACATTTGCCTCTTTTTCAGCTCCTGTACCTTTCACTTGAACTTTCTCTTGTACTTCTACCCAGTCAATCACACTCATTTTCTACTAATAGTATCCATACACCTCTCTTCTTTCACTAGCAACTCTCACACCCCTATTTCCCACCTTCCACATGTGACACACCTTTCTCGCATGTCAGCACTGCTTCCTTAAACACCTTCCATTCCTGAACCACTTCCTAGCTTCATTTGCTCTTACTTTTTGCCATTCTACATTCAATCTCTCTTAGTATCTCTTCACACAAGCCTCTGTTCCTAGCTCACTCACTTTTAACACCCTCTTCCTATCCAATAATATTTCACCTATTACGAAAGCCTTGGCAAACCTTCACCCTCACCTCCATGAAGTAATGATCAAACAACCCAATAGCTTCATGTTGTTATGTTGCATGTCTGCTGATGCTTGCACTCTGTCAGGGTGCTGTGATATGATTGCAACAAACATTAATCCAGTACATCACATGACTCCTCATACCCAAGATACAACCACCACACTATAAAGACATAACGAGCCTTGTGATATACTAAATTCATACTTTTAATGTTGGAGAAATGGCCAGTGTCCAGAGAGGGTATGAAAATGTGTAACTCTGGGAACTGTAGTTACAGACATCTGTACAGTATGTCTAGTTTGGGGGGGGGAAGGTGTTTAGTCCTTGTAGTCATTAGTGTGTGACTGCTCTGTCAATGTTGTGTGTGTTGGGAAGGGGGGAGTTGTGAGAATAGGTTGTGTAAGTGAGACCCAGAGATGAGCTTTTTTGATTCTGCAAGAGGGTTGGTGGTTGGTTAGAGAGTGGTTAAGGTAAGAGGGGTCTAGATGATGCTGAGGGTCTGTGCTTGCTAAGCATCCAATTATTGTTCTTGGTGACCTCTTTTGTGTGGTTTGTATTTCAGTATGCTTATTACTGAATGGATGGATGACCTGACAAGTGAAACACAGTTACAGGTGAAGTATATTAATTGTTTACAGATGCTGTTTCTTTTCTTGTTCGAATGTGGTACAAGTGAGTGCTCTGAGTTTCTTTTCTTGTTCGAATGTGGTACGAGTGAGTGCTCTGAAGGAATGTAGTTTGTCTATGGACTGTGTTGATGTTTTGTATAAGATCTGAATGGCACATGTGATGCAAAATATGGTTAGTATTTTGATGAGAGGGACTGGCTGTCAGGGAATAAAATGGTAATAAGGAGTTCTGCAGAGATGCAGACATTGTTTTAAGTGAGCTAGCATTCTACTTATGTGATCTTGCACTGTAAGTATGTTGTTGCTTGTCTGGTGTGAGGGAAGTGTGATGTCTCTTCGAGGACAATTGCAAGGGGTGAGGGAAGAACAACAACAACTTAATGAATGAATAAATGTCATATACAATACAGCTATAACTTACCTATAAATTTTGATAAACTGGTTGGTAATAGTTATTATATATGGATGATAGTAAGATATAGCAGATATTCCCTCTGTCCACTGGATTGGGGGTCGTTCAGAAATACCAGCGGCTGTCACAAACATCCCAAGGCTGCCTGGTCCTGCTAAAAGGAATTCTTCCTACCATAGATAAGAAAACGCAAAATAGTGTCTACTATCTGCTACTCAAATATTTCACAAAAATCAAATTTCAAAATGATTCAGTACGAAGATTTCTATTCACGATAAATACATTAACATACAAACAATGAATGAGTACCTTAGCTATTCTTTTTACATGTGGGTAAGTTGAAGTAGCCTCATATGGAAAGAGGTCTTGACTAGTTCCAGATTCAACATTGAACACACTATAATGTCCCTGTCCAGCAACACATACAAAATTTCCATCCATGGCAATATTGACTGGCTCTGGTGTTGATAACTCTTTAAGTAGGGAGACTCTGTCTTCATGCAGAGAGCAAATCTGTATACATCTTCTTTTACCAACACACAACTGTAAGTATACATCAAATCTATTATAAAAAGTCAATGGATATTTACATAAAACCTTAAGTGATATGACTCTTTTCCAATATATTTGTATATCATATTATCATCTATTCACACGTCTGCTCAAACCATAAAAAAATCAATCAAACTTATAAATCTGAATACAGCATCTTATAATGATAATCTACAGAGGTATACAAGATCATACATGTCTTACCTGAACAGTAAAGGGGTCAACTGTGTTTGGATTTTCGTTTACACAAAACACAGTAACATTCTTGATTTTAGGACCAGAGCCAACTGTGTTCAGAAAATCAGAGTCGAGCAGATACATATTTCCATCACTCAAGACCATCAATCGCCCTAAGGCAGAAGCTGTCTTTAGCTGAACCACCGTTTTCTTCTGATGTAAAGACATGTATAAACTTGTCAAATCCAAAAACATTTCAAAACTTACATGAAATCCATTGTGAAAATGAAGCCATATGAACTTTTATTCAACATTTCCTCACACAACACAGAAATAGATAAGGGTGGATGCAAACAAAAAAATCAACAACTAACCAAACTACATTATGTAACAGTATTATAACAAATTAGCAAAATTATACAAATCCCAGTTAATCCAGATTTCAATACATTTTCGAATAATGTTCAACAGGTAGAATCAGAACTGAACTAAAAAAACTTTTTGAAAGAGCTTATTTGAAAAAAAATAAGCAGTTAATTTAAGTTTGTGTAATAATCATCAATAATTTATTTGTATAACTTATCAAGTTGACCCCATACAATCAGAAAATTAACTAAAATTCTTTTCATCAAAGCATCAAACCTATGAACAGAAAAATATAAACAGAAAGCATGGCAGTCACTATAACACCAACTCCAAGCAAAATAGGAAAATAAGAAAAACACAAAACTCACTTATCGAAATTCTTAAAACTGTAAAAATCACCATTATTTCTAAACCATGCAAATTTAATTTTACACATGTAAGTTCATATCATATCATATAACCCAAAAGTAATAGACCCCAAAAAATACTCATTCCCAAGCCAAAGTGAGTCTCACAGAAAAACAAAATTCAGACCAAACAAAAAGTAACTCGATAACAATTCTGCCATTCTGGTTGTCCTGTAAAATTCTTCTTAGTGAAATAGCTGTTATGCATACTGCACTCTCTTATTAACTGTGCTGATTTCTTTCTCAGTAATGGACAGACCCATAAAAGCATCGGAGAGAAAATTTACTCTGGGGTTACAACACTGTTTTACCTTACAAAATGGAGGATATCCACAAGGATTCACCCCTTTCAACCATCCAAAAACATATGAGGCCTACAGCTGCTTGCTCACACGATCCAAGAGCAACCTGTCCAGGTCCATGACATCATAATGCACATGGAAGGTGGCACAGCCATTTCCAACTCACTTTCATTTATACTTGCTCGCTGGCAAAATTTGGACTTAGTGACAATTGTTTGACATCAACTATGATGTCTTCGTTGTCATTTATGAACTTCAGAGGGTTAAACAGTATTACCATCTTTTATCTGTGGGCTTTGCATGATGCATCATAAGTATCATATTTTTAGGGTAAATGCAGAACAAGTGCGTCAAAAATCAACATCTCAAATGTCATAATGTTGCACCATCTTTACACTATGCTCTGCCTGTCAGCATGGCATTACTTTAACATTTTTCTGTTTAGATGAGAATGGTTCTTAACCTCTGACATGAAACAGGTAATATAATAATGGAAGTGTCTGCAGTATTCCCCACAGAAAAGTGGTCCACACACTCATTTGAAAAATTCTTACTAGCATATGTTAGATCATACCAAGACAGATTTATCACTATTGCAGACACTTAATACTTGAGTGTATTACTAAGTGGTATGGCATTGGCAAGATATTACAGACACTTGATAACTTGAGTGTACAGTACACAATTATACTAATAAGGATGGATACTAGGGTACCTATGGAGTTCTTGACTAGTGGAGACTGGCAAGGAAAACTGGCAGCTCAGTAATGACTTTCAGACTAAATTCAGTGCCACATATGTCTACCTAGTTAATTTCAGCCCTATTTACCAAACAAAAAGTCACATAAATGGTAATGTGGGAATATTTCAGAGATTTTCTGATTATAGCACAATTAAATCTGTCAGGCCAAATCACTTAGATCCTTGTTCAAGGAAACGGATTTCTTCTCAATAAGAAAAATCTTGTATTGTTCTAAATCAGAAATTCATTTAAGTCAGAGTTTGCATGGTTCTCCTGAGGAGGTTGTCAAAAACTAACTAAATTTCTTTTCCTTTACTGAATAATATTTGCATGCAAAAATATTCATTGATGGGTCACTATAATGTTGTAAAGTCCAGTGAATGAGCATCTGCTGATTTCACATGTATTGTAATGATGTAGCATTGCCAAATCTTATGGAAATGTCACATTGAAGTGCATAAAATGGTGTTCTAAACCCCTATAAATAGTGCCCTCTCATATGCTCTTATGGGTCTACCTAAAGAAATGGTAGTTCTTCCCTCATCTTAATTTTCTTTATGATTCCGAAACTGGTTTCCATGAATTTATGTAAAAGAAATCAGCTCTCCATGTAACTTGTGCATTTATCGTCACGTGTTTCATTGGACCTCCTACTGGACTGATACATGGCATACAATAAGTTGTTCAAGAAGATATGTGTTGATAAAGCTGGTGGTATATGGAAAAGAGGTAGACCATGACAAGAAATGGATATATCCAGATCCATGAAGAGAACTGAACAGTGATGCAAACATTTTAGATGAGGATGCCAAAGTAATGATTTGGGATCATTATTCAATGGAGGTATTATGTGCACAAGACGATGTGATAAGTCAACTCTATGTGCTGAAAGGGAAACTAAAAAGCACTAATATAGAGTGTAACTTCATATTTCACTTAATCACACACTGTGGATGTGTGAGTGATGTGAGAGGCTGTATATACCTGATCCACCATATAAAACTGAAAGTAGAGATAATGATGATAGATGGATATCTGACTGATAATGTTGCCAAATTATTCCTCTAACAGGATGAGTACTAGTCAAATGCCTGGGAACTGGACATCTCAACCCCCCTTGCCAGCCTGAGGAGCAAATATCAATGGATACAGTGCTGCAAATTTAAGAAATCAGTTCCTACTTAAGTACATGTCTTTATACACTTCATCACCATATACAACGAGGACTGGATCTGATGATGATGCACATACTAATACTGTAGACTATTACACTAACTGTATGTAACTACTCTTCAATATCCTATTCCATGATTTAATTTTTCTATTCCATCAAAAATGCTGTTATTTTCTTTTTCTCATACATCAATTTTTGCAAAGAAAAAAAGAAGAAACCTGAGATAAGATCATCTTTACTCAGGCATTTGTGTTCAAGGTAATGTCAAGACAGTTCCTATAAGAACTCCAGTTTTTAACCTCTGTAGAAGTGACTACATTAATTAAATCAGCTATATGTATGTACAGCATTTTTCTAAACAAAAATCATTAACCTATCTTGCAATTACAGCAGAAAGTGTCAAACAGAAATAATCATAAGTAAATTTTGCTGACATTTTTCAGATATCTCTTCTTAATTTATGACCTATTCTACATCAATGTCGATGTAATGCATACTGTTCCAAGGTTTTTCTGGCTCATCTTGTTGGTGGAATAAAATATCTTGCCAGTGGTGTCATGTGTCCTTTCTTCAACCAGATAATGAACGACAATGCTGCACAAAAGAGAAAGATGACAAGATACGATTAAATTGTCTCAAATTGATTTTCCATGTGCAAGTCAATTCTGAAATCATGAGCATGAAAATGCTCACTGAGGGCAAGCTACAATATCAAAGATATGTTCCAAGACAACCAATCACAAAATCTTTAGACATTCCATAAAACAAGCATACCTTAAGCTTAATTGCAATACTTATTGATCCTGTGTGTGAGCTACTTACCTGTCCTCTGATCCCAAGTACAGGTCATTTCCACTAGCTTCAAAGCACTCAATCTGAAACAAAATCAGATTGTAGTCCTTTACTCTCAGAAAATGGTGACAATGAAGCCACGGCAAATATCCTAAAAAATAAGTTTTTTCACAAATATTCATCAGAGAAGAGAGAACTCAAGTTCCATATTCAGTTCCACTGATGGCAGAAAATATTCTACAACAAAATTACTAAAAATGTGACAATTCATTGAAACAAAAGTATCTATCAAAAAATAATGAAAAAAGACAAAATTGAGAAATCTCACTTCAACTAGTCTTTTGCTACAAGGGAAGTTTCAGAAGGTTGAAAGTTTACCAATGTGACACCAATGTTCAAACAAAGAAATAAATCCCTGCCCAGATATTATCACCCACTTAGCTTAATGTGTGTATTTAACAAGCTTATGGAAACTACCAATGAAGACAAGAAAATAGTCATTGTTTAGAGCATGGTTTTCACTGAAATCACTCATGCCAAATAAGTTTGTAATTCCTTTTATGATATTTCCAATATGAATGACGGACATAAAGCAATATGAATTATTCAAATTTTCATAAAACATTCAATAAAGTCCTGTATCACAGATACTAGCATAAATCAAGTCATATGGCATGGATAATGTTTTACTTCCATGGTTAGAAATTTGGTTGACTGACCATAAACAGAGAGATTTGTTAAACAGTAAAGCTTTAGAACAGCCAAACACAAGTGGTGAGCAATAAGGATCAGTCTTTGATTATCAGATATAACACATTCACTTTTCTTCAACATGTCTGCCAAAATCAACAAAGCTAATATCATTATGGGAGCAATCAGAACATATGCATATTCAAATAAGGAAAACCTTTTAATGTACTTCTTTATATGGCAACACTTAGACAGCACTCGGATTATGCATACCAGGTCTGGGCTCTACACCTCGAGAATGTTATAACTGCTAAGAGAATATACTGCAAAGACAACAAAACTGATACTTGGCTTTACAGACTTAGTATATAGAGAGAACTAGGCTTCACAGATTTAGCATGTGAGTGAATGAAGTGTCTAGATTTACCAACACTTGGATTTCGAAGACTGAAAGAGGATATAATCAAGGATATAATCAAGATCAATAAAATCTTAATAGAAATGACATAAAAAGACATCAATAAAGGAGTTACAAGAAGCACTCATGGCCTAACATATGGAAATACAATACCTGTTTGTAGATACAGCAGCAAATCTATGGAATGATCTACAAAATGAGTTAGCAAGTGCACCAAGTAACAAAGCCACCAAAAGAAGTCTGAATAGCTATGGGACAATGAACCCTGAAAAATATGACCAGATATCAAAATCCCCATTGCCCAAAGTCACATATTCACAAACACAGCCATCTATGTCTACAGTTTGAAGAGGACCTGAAACTAATCTCAGGTTATATCTACAATCCTAGCAGAAGGATTTCCGTTACAGATATGACAGAATCATGCAAATGCCACTGAAAGTTAACATATGATCCCTAGCAAGAAACCAACTTCTAATATCATACTTTTTGGCTACTAGGTGAGATTTTTTACAGGCTCTGTTATTCTTTTGCAAGGATTTGAGCAAACTGAAGCAATGTGGTATACAGGAGATGATGTGCTGTCATGGGCAAAACCAGGGAATATGAAGAGGCTGGGTTAACCACAGTTAGGCCTTTGGGGCTTGGTTGTGCATAGGAAGTACTGATTTCAGTGGATTATTCATTACAACCAGAGTGCAAATAAGAGCAAATGCATTTCTTTATCTGTTCTTGGTACTAAGTGACATGGAAAATCACTTTTTGCTACATAAAATGCAACGCTCCATATCTTGCTTCACAACCGTAATTGCACTGTCTCTCTACACACCACTCTGGTACTGCAGACAAATTAATATCATATCCAATACTAGTGGAGCTAATCTATACTTTTACCAATGTTATTTAAAAAATCAAATTGCTTTCATGTGCACATTCACTTCCAAAAAAAAGTACATGCAATCAGTTCTGGTACACATTCTTAAGTAGTAAGTGGAATACAAGACAAAAATAAAGTAAATCTCAGCCTTTATGCAAAGTCAGGTCTTCATAAGTTCTAGTGGCTACTAAGAATTTCATCTTTTAATTCTACCCCACATTATCCATGATCTTCACAGATATCTCAACTACTAGCCAATCACAATGAAATGATACGCCAGTTTTACCGTATTTCCACAAAGTACAGTATCACTGCTAAAAAAAATCAATGGTTTCATAAAAAGCTCTGATATGCCCCTAAACTGGAATTATACACATGTTTATTGTCTTCATACAATAAACTACCACTAGAATTGAATCATATTTCACTGTTATATTCATGGCAGTGATAAATTTCAACTTCGATATTCCTGCTCATCATTTAAGGAGAACTGGTAACAGTAGCAGTTAGTGTTCCTGACCGTAACGCATTCATGGGCAATCCAGGATCGAGCACATAGGTATAAATCCTGGTTGCAGCAGTCAGGCCACAGTCAACCCAACTGTTCATCCCCCTAGGCGTTGGTTGATAAAAAGGGTACCTGGGTCAGGCTAGGGTATATACATAAATAGCATTAATGGGATGGCCCTGATTAGGACCTCAGCTGATCATAACGTCTCAGTTAAAAAAAAAAAATACGAGTGCCTAGATTATGGGTACTGCAACATTGATGATGGAACAGACTCCTAAGGAGGAAGTAGCACAGCGCTGTGTAGCACTTCTGTGAAAGTTTCTGTTATCAAAATTCCAGATTCCAAATGCAGTACAGAGGAAATGGTCATTTTAGGGATCAAGTGTGTTGTTCAGAGGGTCATATAATTCATGCACTATGAAGACAGAAGCCAAGGGAGTTCAGGCATTAGACTTGGCTGAACCTCTTCTAAGCCCAGATGGTATTCCGTTCATCTGTTATGCAGGTCAAGCAACTCATGATTGCTATCATTCTATAGTCCATGGTGCTTTGGATACTGGGTGGGGCCGATAGACTTGCAAAATATTTCAAAAGTTACCTGGCCCATTTGTAAAGCTGTACCTGAGAGTACTCTTTGGCCACTACAACTACCCTATTGCAGTCTCCTATTAATGGTCATACGTCGTTAGGTTCAATATCTTTAGAATCATTCTTATTTCACCAATTCTCTGTTTCTCATATTTCTCGATTCTTTTTTACATACTCTTCCTCTTATTGACTTTATATTACTCTTTTGGGGTATCTTGAATCATTTCACATAGATAATAGTATGTAGAAGCATTAGGTACAAACATGAGGTAGAAGTAGTCAGTAGGAACATTAGGTAGAAGCTTCTGCAAACACTGCACTAGTCTTGCCCTCTGCCAGTGGCCTGTTAAGGGTGAGGCACTAAAGGGTAAGAAGCAGCAATGGAGTTCACTAGTTATGGAGACTATTGCTGTATCCGCCCCCTTGAGGCTGTGTCCACCCCCTTGAGGGAGTTCCAGAAAGGAACAGGCATCAGAGACATAGACAGATAGATGTTTCATTGTCTGCCATCATCACAGAAAGCCAAAACACGAACGCCTATGTGTGCACATAAGAATGCAAATTTGTTAAGCAGGGTCGTCCATAGGGTGAACAAGGGTGGCACTTGTTCCCTTGGATCATGAGAAAATAACCGTTTTCCTATAATGTGTTTTGAAAAACCTAAAAATACATGTTACACCCATCAAATACCACAATGGGAAGCTTACTACATACCATTCCCCTGCTTCTACCAGCTTCACTTCAAGGACTCACCCCACGGATATTGCCTCTAAACCCTCAAAAAAGTTAATACCCCTGAGGACGCCCATGAAGTTAGGCCTAACCATTGATTTTGGTCATGGTATGTGAGATATGACACCCCCCACCTCCCCAACCCACCCTCTGACTAGACTACATTTCCAATGGCAGTACAAACCTTCAAGTCCACTCTATCCAATACCGACACCAGGTCAAACGCCTTTAGTGTCATCTCTAAGTTCCTTTTCCTGCGGCACTTCTGTCAGGACGATATCAATTATCTGTCAATATTCCATATGGTGGAAAATAATTCTAAGATTACCCCAATGCCGGACAGCCGATTTGGTTACAGCTGCCGTTGTTGTGACAAGACGGGGTCGCTTTGATAACAATTTTTTTTTCACTCTGTTCGGATTTCCAAAAAAAAAATATCTACTATTGTATACTGGTACAATATTCTTTTGTAAGTTTTATCTTCATCTCATTTTTTAAAAGTTTAGGATATTGGTAACTAACAGAGGAAATGTAAATAACTTTGATACATTGAGAGCTTAAAAATTCCAGACTTTTATAAGGAATCAATAAAATTATTCTGATAAGACGCCTCCTGTCATAAGGGGAGGAATGAAAATTCTCGTCCATTACTCTTTTCATTTTCAGCATCTTGTGCTCTCTAGTTGACCAGTGCTTTCATCAGAAAACTGATTTACGGTATTATCACCATAACTCTTACAAATAATTTTGACTATCACGCCCTCTTCATTTCCCTTTTAATATGGGTAAATTGGTGTTTTCCATTCTTTCCCTTTAACTTGCTCCTTTTTACCCTAGACCTCAAACTGACATTTATTACTCATGGAGTGACTGAATGGATGAAGAAACTACTTAGCTAACAATGAAGTAACTTGGTTGGGCATGATTAATCATTGCATCCTACTTTTTGTATCACTAGTTCAACAAGGAAGACTCAAATACTTTGGGATCATCCTATTGGTGATGGATTATGGGAAAGGCATAGGTGGATACCTGACCAAGTTCCCCGTTTTCAATGGGGACCTTCTGGTTGCACGGGAAACGACCACGTGCCAGCAGGTGACCATTCAAACACAGGCCAAGTAGTTAGAGCCATTTAGCAACCCACAGGTCATTCCCCCTCCCTCGGTCGACGAGGGTATGACGTGAAAACATTATTACTATGCATGATGAGAGTGCACGTGCTAGTGGAGGTGGCATAAGCTGAGATTGCCTGGAAGGGTGTCAATATCTGCCACTCCATTACTTCTGATACTGACAGTTACATTCACGTTTTGCGTTCATTCGTACATTACATTCATGGATTTTGTTTCAGAACTTGGAAATATACGTACATAATTTGATCACACTGTCATTTACTTGATATTTTGCAAGACATGTATCACATGTGTACAAGATACATGCAACCATAGCCGTGCAGACATGACCAGAAAGGTCCCCCCCCCCTATTTCAAGTGCACCAGAACCCCCCCAAAATTTCTTAAATCGGCACTGTCCATAACTAACACTTTTGTTTCGTTACTTTAGCCTACAGACATAGGTATATGTTAACTAATTTCTTAGTTTAGTTGTAGTAAACACGTAAAATTTATGTGATGACATTTCGCAGGACGTTGTTGCTTTCCTTAAGCACCATATGCAATTAAGCACCAACCCAGTCAATCCTACAACCCGTCTTCTTTGTAGGTGAAAACAGCTAAATGCAAGAGAAATGGGGTATTTGAGTTGGAGTTTATTTTGGTAAAACAAAGAATATATTTAGATTCAAATATTTCACAGAGGAGAACACAGAAGTGTATACAATTTCTAATTTCCAATGTGGTTCTCGTAACATGTTCGGAATGAATGATGGCTTGGCATATGTGACAGAATAACAATAAGAGAGCTCAAAAATACATTTGAACTAGATACAAAATAGAATGATTTCATTAAAACTAAAAACTGATTCTATTGAGCTCAGCACAGCTATCAGCACCAGGGTCGGAGAATTAAAATTTACCTAATACCATTGGAGACTATTTTTGATTATAGTATGTCTGAATCTCAAAGACACCAATGTGGTAGGAGTGAAAAGAGATGTTACAAAAACAGCAAAAAAGAAGAAAAAAATAATGAAACTGTGGAGGTGTAAGTAGTGTCAGTCGTGGGCTTGAAATGTTTATCAATTCTGTTCTTAAACGTTATCTAAAGTACTGCTGTTAAATATGACTGGTAAATCTTTCCATACGTTAACGATTTTGTTAAAAAGAAAAAAGGGGGGGGGGGTTGGTCATCAGCT
>JAUUDZ010356837.1:0-14950 GCA_032361705.1 Panulirus versicolor | reverse complement strand
TTTGGGGGTTGGGGGAATTGTGAGTTGAAGTCTCTAAAATGTGAGGTATGGGTAAGCTTTTTATTTCTACGTAAGGGTTTGGCATTAGGCCAGGAGAGGTCCAGGGCTGTTGCATAAAAGTGAGTACTGTGCATGTTGAGGTGGATCTGTATTGGGAGGACCTTTGTTTCACTGTGAAGGTGTTGAGTGTTTATTATGGCTAAGTTGCCAGTGATTGCTCTAGGTGCCCTATTTTGTGAGGTTTGCAGCATTGTTATACTTGCCTTTGATAAGGTCATAGATCATGCAAGGGAGACATAGTTTAAAGTAGAGCAGATGAAATGTTTTTGGAAGATGTTGAGAGATTATTTTTCTCATACAAATATGGTGCCAGTTAGTGTTCTGAGGAATTTAATTTGTGCGCTAATGATATTGGGGTAGGAGTGAATTTCATTCGTGATGTACCCAATACCTAGAATGGCTGGTGTTATGTTCTCATGGAGTGATTGTTCATTCAAGGTGACTGGAGAGTGTATATTGGATTCATGTATCTCTGGGATGATTGCAGATTTCTGTGGAGATGCAGACATTTTGTTCTGGGTGAGCCTTTGTTCCAATTGTGCAGTGTGGTGACGCATGATTGATGTTGCTACTGTGGTGTCATGGTATTGTGATGTGATTATGAGGTCATCTGCATATGAAAGGACCTTCGTTTTGAGGTTTGTTTGAGGTAATGGGAGGTAGTGTAGGAAAAGACGGAGGAGAGATGGAGAAAGAACTGCTCCTTGGGGAACTCAATTGAAGAGTTTAAATGTTATAGAGATAAGGCCATCATGAGTGACTTGTCAAGGACACTAGTCCATAGGTTCCTTCCTGGTCTCCTTTCTTATAGATGGGTATGGCATTTGCCCTTTTCCACTCCCATGGGAACATCTCGAACAGCATTTCAAGAGGTCTATGTACTTAATCTCTACACATCTTCAGCACATAAGGTGAAATTTCATCAAAACTTTGAGCATTGTATAGGGCAAGACCTTTGTTTTTTTGTCAATGTCTTTTCTAGATATCTCAACATTTTCAAAAACCTCTTCCTAAACCTATCTCACTGGTGATGGGGTAATAGTGCCTTCCACTGTGAAAATGCCTCTGAACTTGTTTTGCAGTTCCTTATAATTCTTTTATATGATCCTCTACAATTTTACCCTCTAAATCCTTTCTTCTGATAAGCTGCTCTCTTGCTGAGAATCTACTTCTGACACATTTATAGAAAAGTTTTGGATTTTCACCTGCCTTGTCAACAACATTCTTTTCAAAATTTTCCTGTTCCTCTTTTCTTATCATGTTATACTCATTCCTTCCTTGCATAAGGAAGCTGGGTGGAATGTCAGCTAAATGTATGCCACTGCACATCTCTAAGCTTCCTTGCTTCTTTGATTAAACCATTCTTCCCTTTTTCTTAACCTTTCATCTGTATTGTGAAGCTCAGTGACCCTTTCACCAGAATACCATAGTTCTTGGCTACTAAAATCCATATCCTGATCTATGTTCCCATACATATTGTTAAGCTGTGTGTAGTTTCCATGATTATATCTGAAGTCCTGTCTCATCTCTTTTCTTTTAACTTCCTAAATTACATTCAATCCATCTTAAGCATTACGTGATCACTTTTGCAAGTGATATTTTCAATATCCATGCTAGTGTGTGTGAAGAAATGTAGCACTGAGAGTGAATCAGTCCCTCTCATCCTGTTATGTTCACTGATATGCTGATATAGATAATTTTCCAAAAAAAAAATTTGAGTCTGCATGAATATTTTACAATGTGAATCCAAATCCTCCCAGTCTGTCTCCCACATTATCAGTACTGTACCTTTGAGAAATGCATGACTTACTGCTACATCCTGACTGTTCTTTTGTTATTATTATTGTATATTTGTTCTGGATCATTAAAATTCTTTGGGGGATTATATATCAGCACAACCGTGCACTTTTTTCCTACAGTTACCCTTCCCATGTATTATCTGAATGGGTCATCTACTGCTGTTTCATGAAACTTAAGGTTATCCATTATTAGGAGATGCAAACTCTCTCCTCCTTTAACTTCTTTATCCCTCCTTACTATCATATACCCCTCTGGAAAGAAAAGATGAGATCCTATCTCTTTCATAAGCTTTGTTTCCAAAACAACAACAATATCAGGCTCATTTTCCTTTATACAGTCCTTAAATTCCAGCTAATTACCATGAACTTCAAATCCATCAACATTTGCATACAATACTTTCATTTTACTGTTACCATTTTCTAACATTCCTAACCTCTCAGTAAATTCCATTTTCTGCCATGTGACTATATTCTTTGCTTTTTCCCTCTCTTCCCCTGATCTGTCACAATCTTATGAGTACCCTACTGAATTCTACCTTCTTTTTGAGATCTTTACCTGTCTTAGTACCTCCTGGCTAGATGATTCCAAATCAAATGTAACCATAAATGGTCATCACTATATATCAATTATAACCATCAACTCATCTGCTTTATCACTAAGATTACATCTGTTAATTCTATTCCCTCTAGTAACCATTTAATGACCATAACTTTTCTTTCTCCTTTTCTTTTTTATTTGGTATGGCATGTGTTCTTCCTCTAGTTAACTATTCTTTCTCATTTAGGTGGCTCTGGCTTTCTCTTTAATCTCCCTCCTTGTTAATAGGTGCTGATCTTGCTTGTTCTGTACTTTTCTGTAATTCTCATCTACCAGACCATAATTTTGTTTATTTTTCTGTTTCTAACAGTACTTATTATTCTGTCTACAGCTTCACTCATTGCCCTTGGCACCTCAACTTCAATGTTCCCTAATCCCTGTCCCATTATATCTTTTAACATGCCTCAAGTCTGTTGACCAGCCCCAGAAACTGCATTTCTCTCCCCATTATTTTCATCAGTGTCATTGCTCAGTGTTATGGGCATTTTCTCTTGTTTAACAGCCTCTACAACATCTAGAATAGCCCCTCAAGATGTCTCCTGCTCTTCAATAATTCTACATTCATTCCTCATGTCACATGCTTTATCAACCTGTTCGAATGGTGCCAATTTGTACTCATGTTCATTTAATTTTCAATTCCCCATGTTCCCATTTTCATTTGAAGACACCTCTCTTGGTCATCACATTGATTTTTGAGTTTCTGTAATTCCATCTCTAATTGAATTAATCTCTTCTTTTTTTTTTTTTCATCATTTCAACCATCTCCAATCTTTTGTCCCCTAGTGATATATGTTTTGTCCCTACCACTTGCTTCCTTTTTGCGTTTCTTGTCACAATTGCCAAGCTTCAATTTTCTCCCTTATCTAAATCCATTTCTGTCTAATATGAAATTAAGAAGGGTAAAACTGAGCAACTGTTGTGTTTACAGGCAGGTACAACTTGACCGCTCTTAGTGGTGTCCTTCCCTGCTTAGATTTATTGTTCTCTTATTTTGTGGGTTCAGGCAGTGTAATGGTCTCATACTGCTCTTTCATTATAGAAAATATAACAATGATATAGATAGTACACAAACAGTTTTTCTGAGAATAATATTTCAATAAACCATTGTCTTTGCATCAATTCTTTATATATTTGTTCACCGTTCAGTCACTCACGGTATTTGTTGTTTGGATTCTTTTATATGCACACTATTTTAAACTTTTGTTTTGCTGAAAATGGTAACACCCTGGGCACTCAATTTGAAAGCTGATGTCTTCCCAATCCAACTGTTGCTTAAAACCTTTGAAACTGTACAATCATACAACCAGACTTAATATTCAGTATTCTTATTATTCAGGGGCCCCTTCACACTCCATTCAGTGATGGTTCGGCACCTCCTTTAGTCCGGACAAAACTACATAAGGGAACTTGAAATTACTGCAGCCACCAGACTAGTTTACTGGGCGGCCACAGATTGCATTGTGTGTAGGGCGCGCTTATTTACTTCTTTACACTGCACTTGTTGGTGGTGATACCACAATGTGAGATTCTTAACTTATATTGCTTAAACTTAACCCTTGCTATGGCTTCTATGGCTTGAGTATGCTAAAAATGTTATAGAACCTATTGCAAAGGATACGGCAAGTAATTTTAATGAAGAAAATCTAAGCAAGTGGATGAATGTCGACGACAAAACACCTGTTGTACATCATCTTACAGACTATGAAAATATAGACTCTGTTCTGATTGCTGATAAAAACACAGGAAGTAATGAAGATGACAGTGATGAAGATGAAACAGATGTAGCTGAAAGACTTTCCAATGAAAAGTTAACTGAGTTGATGAGTGAATTAATCAAAGGGCTAGAGCAGCACACCTTTGTTACGAAACGAGAACTAATGAATTTTCATTTGATGCTTGAAAAATTACACAGGGAAAATCTAGACACATGAAGCAACTTCGCTTAGATGAAATGTTTAACATGATAGCAAAGAAGAATGTGTCTCACAGCAGTAGTCTATCAGTACATCTGTAAATCCTGTGGCTTCAACTTCAAGTACCCCAGATGTCTCACCTGCAACATCAGAAAGCCAAGATGAAACGATCAGCTACTAAACAGACAGTAATTCTGACTGCCCTCAACTTCCAGACCTTTGTGATTAGCTTTACAGTTCCAGTAAAAGTCTTAAGTCTGCCATTTTGGGAGCAGCAGTGCTGCAGCATTCTTTGTAAGTAAAGAAATTATTGAATTTGCATTTAATTTTTGTTTTATATTGTTTAATTAATACCTGTAATCATGTTTCACTAATGTACTATTGTACCAATACCTGTATTTCATTTATTTATTTAATCTACATTTAATATTTGTCTATTTTAAATTTCTAGCAGTCCATGGTATACTTTAGACTCATGGGAGATGTGTAATTAGTGGGTTAGAGGTGTGTCAATGAATTATTATTATGTGACCATGGTTGGTCCGGCAAAATGGTTAATCCGGCAAGGCTTTGGAACCAACAGCACCGGAAAATCGGTGGTGTACCTGTACCATCTTTGTTGCCCTCCTCTGGACCTTCTCTATTAGCTCTTTGCGCTTCTTCAGGTGAGGTGACCAAAGCATATTCTAGTTTTGGCCTTATGTAGAATATGAAAACCTTGCAAAATATTTCCTTAACCATATACTTGAAAGCTATTCTGATATTTGCCAGAACATAGTTTCTCTCCTCTACTATTCTCCTAATGTCGGACTCTAGTGATAAGTGAGGGATGATGCTAACTCCCAAGTCTTTCACACACAGAATTTTGAAGCTTACCTTCCCCCAAACAATAATCATATTTAGGCCTTTCACTCTGTCCCATCCTCAGTACTTTACATTTGTTAGGATTGAATTTCATCAGATCAATTTGGGTGTCTGTTTAGATCCACATGTAAGGTGATGAAATCCATCTCACTTTTCACTTCCCCATGACTTTTTCATCTGTAAACTCATTCAGGTAGAGTCCATACCTTCATGCAAGTCATTCACAGAGATCAAGAAGAGTAATGGTCCCAGAACAGAACCCTGGGGCACTCCACTGGTGACCTCCACCCATTTGGAGAAGGCTCCTTTCACATGCATCCTTTGTGTGTGTGTGTGTGTGTGAAATTACCTATTACCTATTGAAAGGGAGGGAGTTCTACGTTCTTAGGGCTGTATCTCTTGAACTTTCTTTCTTATCACATAAAATTGTAAGCTTTTATGGACTATTGATACAGTAAATCCTCAATTTAATGGACTAATAGTGGGAAGGGATGTCCGTTAATGCTGAAAGTCTGTGAAATTGAATGTAACGTAGTTGAAGTGGGGTTTAAAAGGAAAGTTTTTAGTGAAAGAGAAAAGAGAGGCATTTGGGTAGTACTTACAAGGAAGGAGTGCAAATGCATGGGAGATGTATGAGAGAAAGCAGCAGGAGATCAAGATGAAGGTGCAGGGGTTGAAAGAGAGGGCAATTGATAGTTAAATCCAAAATCTGTTATATAGTGGTCTGTTAAATTGAGGCTTTATGATATTTATTCACTTCTCTGGTATCATAAAAGTAATTATCTACATCTTTTTTTACAAATTTCTTAAGTAATTTATTGCTGTCACCTCTGGATGCCCTCTCTTTGCATCTGTAGAATTACTGTTCACCATCAACATCATCTAACTCATTTAAAAAGATTCATGTTTGAAAAAATCTCCTCTTACCAATTTCTTTTCCATGGTTGGCATACCTATGGTCTCTAATGTCTGTGTAACTTAGCTCTCTTATTTTGGTTACTTTATTTTTTGTTCTCCTCAGAACATACAGTATTAGTTCTTTATGCTTCTTTAGGTGCAGTGACCAAACTTAAGAGGCAAAGTCTAGTTTTGGCTTAGTATGTTGTATACAGTGTGTGTGTGTGTGTTTGTATGTTAGGTGAAAGGTTGTGATACTGCAGACATATTTGAAAAAGAATAACATGATGGCATGACTTAAAGTTCTTTTTGGAGGTTAGCATGCTCCATAGATTTCATTTACCTTGGCTGAGTAAATTTTGCTGTGTTACATATGTACTGTTATGTTGACTGCTTGACAAAATCTTAAATCTCTGCCATTTTGCTACCCTATATGTCTATCTCTCTTCTAACATGTATCTATTTTTTTCATACTTGTTCTCTGTTTTCTGTGTTTGTGGGGTAGTGCTAGGAACAGGTAAAGAAAGGCTGCATTCACTTACATTCATTCTTTAGCTGTCATGTACAATATACCCAAACCACAACCCTATATCCACAGACCTTTCCATGGTTTGCCTCAACCACTTCACATGCCCTGGTTCGGTTCACTGACATCACGTTGAACCCTATATACCACATTGTTCCAGTTCACACTATACCTTGCACACCTTTCACCCTCCTACATGTTCAGACTGCAGTCACTCTAAAAATTTTCACTCCATCTCCAATTTGGTCTCCCCTTCTCTTTGTTCCCTCTACTTCTGACAAATATTCTCACTCTTTCTCTCCATGTTTCCAAATCATTTCAGCACACCCTATTAAGTTCTTTCAACCATCCTCTTCTTATTACAACACTTCTCTCTTACCCTTTAATTACTTAATTGGTCAAACCATCAAACAGCACATATGGACCTCAAGCATATTATTTCTATCACCTCCACACATCCTCATCTATAGCCCATGCCTTGTATCCATGCAGCATCGTTGGGACTACCATACCTGCATACATTTCATTTCCATTGCCTTCACCCACTTTGACACACCTTCTATAGCCCATGCCTTACATCCATACATTGTTGGAACCACCATACCTTCAAACATACCCATTTTTGCCCTATCAGGTAACAACTATTTCCATACATTCTTTGGTGCTCCTAGAACCTGCGCCTCTTCACCCACCTTTTAATACACCCCCTTCCATAGTTCCTTTTCTACCATGTTTACTCCTAGGTATCTAAAACTCTTCATTTCCTCCAGATTTTCTCCATTCAAACTCATACCTTAACTAACCTTTCCCTCTGCTCTGCAAAGTTAATAACCTTGCTTTAATTCACAACTACTCTCAACTTCCTCATTTCACACATTCTTCCAAACTGAGTCACCAACTTAACCAGCTTTTCACTCAAATCTGCCACCAGTGCTGTATCATCAGCAAACAACAACAAACTAATTTCCCTAGCCATGTCACCCCCAACAGACTGCATACTCACCCCTCTTATCAAGACCCTTTTAATTTACCTCCCTCACAACTCCATCCAGAAACAAAGCAAGCAGTCATGGTGACATCATACACCCCTGCTACCGACCAACCTTCACCTGGAATCACACACTCTCCTCTCCTCCTGCTTGTGCAGACACCTTACACTCTTGATAAAAACTTCTTATCACTTCTAGTAGCTTTCCTTCCATACCTTATAGTTGTAAGATTTTCCACAAAGCATCTCAATCAACCCTCTATCATATGCTGTCTCCAGGTCCATAATCGCCTTCTGTTTCTTTAAATATTTCCTACATGTATTCTCTGAAGCAAACACCTGATCCACACATCCTCTACCACTCCTTAAACCACACTGTTCCTCCCCAGTCTGATGCTCTGTACATACTTTAACCGTCGCAATCACTACTATTCCATAAAACTTAACAGGTACACTCAACAGACTAATACATCTGTAGTTTGAACACTTGCCTGCAGAGTATAAACATCTTTTCTTATTCATGGAAATCTATCTTGTAAAAATCTACAGTATTGACAAAAAATTAAGGACTTTTACTTCAACCTGCATCACTTACATGCTTCCACATAATTAACAAACTGAAATCTGTAACATAAATATCCTTATCAGAACCATTATTCTCTTTAATAAAATGGAGTTCTGAAAGGCAATAATATAGAAAAAAAATCAAAACTTTCATGAATAAATAAAACTACATGGTATAAACATGTATTTATATTTATGGAAATCCATCTTATAAAAAACTACAGTATTTACAAAAAATATTAAGTAAGGACACTAACTTCAACCTGCATCACTTACATAATTCTACATAATTAACAAACTCAAATTTCAGATACTACTTTACCACATTCTAGAAATCTCTTGATAAGAAAACTGTATTTCTCATATAGAATTCCTGATTTATCACATGAAACTTGTTCTTAGTAATAGGGCCAATAGAATGAGTATTAATTACATCCACTTAAGAGTACATTGAGTTGAGTAACTCTCCACTGAATTAGGGTTCATGAGGGGCTTACTATTTGACTGATTTTATTATTTCATCAAACTCAAAAGAGAAGAGATGCTCTCAGCTCTTGTAAATACAACCAAAGAAATGTAAATAGAAGATCCATCGTCATATGGCATATTTCATCACTAGTAATAAATTTAATTTTCTCTCTTGCTATAACATTAATAGTGCTAAATAATTTCAACTTACCTCAACATCATAAGTGTAATGTTAAGATGATTTTTCAGAGCATTTGATCTGTCCATTTTTATGAACATCCTGTATTATATACTTGTATGTTAAAAATTAGAAGTTTATTGGCGCTTACTAAAGTTAACAAACTTCGCACACTGCAGTAAAAGAAATATGGAACTAAAAAGCTAATGTGTCAAGTCTTTTGAAGGAAGTTACAGTAATAAATTTAAACAGAAAAAGATATTACTGTATAGTTTAACAGTTTTCAAAAATGTCTAAAATCTATAAAATAATGGTGACAGTCTTTTTCATTACTTCTTAATTAGTGTGAACTCAAAAACATGTCAATACACTACTACAAGTGACAGTTCTTTGTCAGTAATTAATGATAATCTAACTTGAAATCAGCTGAACATAATCTATGACTTTACTCCGATTGAAAGAATATGTTTGGTATCATACAACACTCAATGATACACACTAATTTTTTTTTTCTTAAATGTTCAGAAAACTATGAATTTCGTTTCATATCTTGAAAATTACAATACTTTTGGATAAACACAAAATATGAAAATGTAGCGCTGCCTGGGTTTAGGTAATAAATTAGTCAACAATGTCAAAATTTATGATTTTAGAGTACTAAAAACTTAAGATTCCAGTGCTTCTCTTACCCCTTTTACACAACCAGTTTCAATGTCTAAAAAGATTTAAAGTGTATATTTACATCAGTTTATCTTTACTGTCCTAGTGCGTGTAATAACCAATTTGTACTGTACAGGGAGGGAGTTCTACACTCATGGGACCCCATTTCTTGTACTTTCTTTCCTATCATACACCTTTTTAAATGTCTGTATGCTGTCTACATTGATCAACTCATAACTCAGTTGATTCTATTTACCCATTGGTCTTATACTATACAAGTATTTCTTGTCAATCATTTTAATGAGTTTCTTGCTTTACATCATGTTGCAAGCTCTGTTCTATCCCTACGTCACTAAGCCAACTTACAAACTTAAGTTGTGATCAGGTCATCCTTCACTTTTTTCTTCACTGTAATGCAGCTTTCTTAATTTAGTACCAACTTTGCTGCCATCCTCGGGACCTTTTCCATTAATTATTTGGGCTTCTTTAAATGCAGTGACCAAACTTAAGAAGCATATTCGAGTTTAAACCTAATGAAGGATAGTGACAACCTTGATGAATATTTCTTAATCCATATACCTCAGTACTGTTGTAATATTTACCAGTAAACAGTTTGTCTCCTTTACTATTACCTACTGTGGGTCTGTAATGACAGGTTAGGGACAGTTAACTCCGAAGTCTCTCACACAGACTCCTGCAGCTGTTTTTTGCTAAGTCATATTCACACTGAGGCTTTCTTTCACTGTGCCCCATCCTCATTCATTTACTTTTACTCAGGTTGAATTTCATCAGCTATGCACTAGACCAACTTTGGTGGTTATCTCAATCCCTTTGTAGTTGATGTAAAACCGTTGACTTTTTACCTTTCTTCGGTATAATGTGCAATCATATGTAGGGAGGAGTCCAATCCTTCTGGAGAGTCATTCATATTAATTAAAGAGAGCAACAGTCCCGCGACAGAACCCTGTGGGACACCACTCGAGGCCTCACATAATTTCAAGAAGGCTCACTTGACATGTGGCCATTGTTCCTTTCCAGTGAGACATCTTCTATCCATTGAATTCCTACCTAAAAAGATCTAACTTCTTTATCAGCTTCCTATGTGGTACAATGTGAAACATTTTTCAGTCCATCCAATCTTCTCTCTTGTTTACAGTGAGCTCCTTCTCGCATAGAAATCTAAGAAATCTATTTGCATTATCTTAGGAGAGAGTTTCAAAATTCCTGGGACCCATCTCTTTGACCATTCTCTACTATCATAAAATTTTTTAAACTTTTGCATGCCATCTACATATACCACATTCTCGTACATTTTATTCCATTCATCCATTATTTTTACACTATAAAACTAGTTCCTCCCATCTTTATTAACAAGTTTCAAATTTTATCTTAAGCTAAGTTGTATGGTTGTTTTGTCCCAGTATCTTGAAGAACAATTCAATGTGTACATCATCAGTCTGATTTAAATACTTAAAGATTGTAATGAGGTCAATCCTCACTCTTTTCTCTTCCATGTTGGGCAACTTTAAGGCCTCAAGCCTCGGTTCTCTCAGTGCTTTCCTCTAGGCCTTCTCTTTTAGCTCTTTGTGCTTTTTAGGTCTGGTTACCCAACTTGAGAATCATATTCTAGTTTTGGCCTCATGTATGATGTAAACAGCTTGCTGAATATTTCATTATTCATAAACCTGAATGCAGTTCTGATATTTGCTCTCAGACACTTGTTGTCTTTCACTGGTGAGACTCTGGTGGAAAGTTAGGGACAGTGTCTACTCCCATGTTTGTCTCACACACAGATTCATACAGCTAGAAGCTATTCATTTAGAGGCTTTCTTTGGCTGTGACCCATCCTCATTAATGTACATTTGCTTTTGCCTAGGTTGAATGTCAGTCAACTTTAGAGTCTGTCAAGTTTCTTCCTTATAACTTGATACAATCTTCCACACTTTTCATTTCCCGTATGACCTTTATGTCATCTGCAAACATATTCAAGTAAAGAGTATACACATTCTGGCAAGTCATTCATATACTTCAAGAACAGAATTCTGAGGCACCCATTATGAGAAGGCTTCTCTGACGTGTCCTTTTGCTACTTTCCATTACTGAAATCTTCCATCCACCAAAGGAGTCCTTGTATATTCCTGCTTTGTGATCGAGCTTCTTAATCAGTCTTTTATGTGGTACTAAGCTCACTTCCTTGTCAGTCAGAGAGTTTTATTCCAGATGATTATTTCCTGAAATCATGTTGTCTCACACTGCAATAATTTCTTTTCTGCAGGAAGTCATACATTTGGTTTCTGATTTCTTTTCCTGAACCTTACTTGTCAGGGGAAACTGGTCTGTAGTCCAACATCTCTTCCCAGTCTCTTTTCTTATAGACAGCTATAATGTTTGCCCTTTTCAACTCCCTTTGCATTTTGCCTTTCCCTGGTGACACACTGAAAATTATTTCAAGAGTTTTGTTAAGTGTATCTGAGGTCATCTCCAGTACATGGGGTGTTACAATCTTTTGGTATTCTCTTAATATGTTTTCTAGATATCTCAATGCTTTCTACGACCTTTTCATATATCGTTACATCTGAATCTCAAAGCCTGTTTAGCTTCTCTTCAATGGACAATTTGCTCATGAATAATTTGTTGATAAGTTTTAGATTTTCTTTCAACTTGTCCATAATTTTCTTTTCATAGTTTCTTTGTTTCTCCTTTATTTTTCTGCTGTAACTGTTCTTTGTTCTCTTATACCTTAAAAATGCTGGGAAACTGGATTCCCACCTATATTTTCATCACATTACACTTCAGAACTCTGCTTTATGACCTATATTGAGCCATTCCTGCCTCTCTATTAACCTTCCTCTTACATCTGAGGTTGGAGGTAACCACGTACGTATTTCATTGTAAATTTCACAAAACTTGTCACCTCAATACCCAGGTTCCTGGCTACAATGATACTTTAGAAATTATGTTACTTTGTAATTTCCACAACTGTAAAGTACCCCTTCTTAAAGTCTTGTCCCATCTCTGTTCTTTTCACTAGCTCATTCACCACATAATCAAACTTAAGCATTACATAATCACTTTTTCCAGTTGTTGTATCCATACCAGTAAGTGTGAGAATAAGGTCTGATAATGTTGAGGTATCAGTCCTTCTCATCACGTGTTCTCCGAGATGCTGGCATAGGAGATTTTCATATACACTCTCTATGACCTTGTATCACCTTGATTCCCCATCACTATGAGAATCCAAAATTCACCTACCTATTTATAACTAAAATTCCCCATTAACAATACTTTACACTTTATGAGAAAGGTATGTTTTACTGCTTCATGTACCATTTTAATTATCCCTTTAATGTTATCTTTACACATTAGTTCTGGAGTTAATTCTTTTATGATAATGTGATATTAATGCCACCATGCACTCGTTTTCCGCTGCTACCTTTCCCTATATGTATTGTTTGAATGGGGCATCTAGTACTATATCCTGAAATTTAAAGTTTTCTCTTATTAGGAGGGTCAATCCTCCTCTTCCCTTGTCTTCTCTTTCCCTTCTTATTGTTCTGTATCTCTGGATAGAGATGACATTCTTTAGTGTGCATTGTTCTTACAACTCCCAACAGTATCAGGGACATTTTTGCAATGACCCTTGAGTTCCAACTCTTTACCAGTTAATACTAAACCATCAGCATCTGTATTAATTACTGTTAGTATACCATCAACTAATATTCCTGACCTCTCTGCTGCGCTGGCAGGGGAATTCCATCCTCTCATTTTTTTTTTTCTTTTTTTGCCACCTCATCCCTTAGTCTACATGTTTGATAACCAACTTAATTTTGCCTCATTAAGTTTCTTTGCCAGCCTACATACCCTCTGGCTAGATGACATGAAAGCAAATGTAACCATAAGTGGTTGTTCTCTTGTCGTGATTATAGCCTTCAATTCTTTTTTATCACAGAATTTGTGTCTGGCAATTCTACAATGTGTGTGTGTGGTTGACTTTGTAATCACCTATTCGTACTATATTGGGAGTGAGCTTTTACTATTACACAGCTTAAATTTTTATTTTTCTGTTCACATTAATCGTGTCGTCATACATTTTATTTCATTAATCTTACCCTTTTATAGTGTAAAAGTATTTCTTCCTATCTTTTTAATAAGTTTTTGCATAATTTCATGCTATGTCTTCTGTTTTTTTCTGTTCCTACATCTCATGAAGACCTGTTCACTGTTTACACCATCAATTTGCCTTAAATTGTAAAGGTTGTGATCAGGTCATCACTTACTCTGTTATAATCCAAAGTGGTCAGATCTGAGACTTCTAGCCTCTGTAACTCAATTCTTTATTCAGGTATTATTTTTGCTGCTTACCTCTGGACCTTTTCTCTTAGTTCTTTGTGATCCTTTAGGTACAATGCCTAAACTTGAGAAGCACATTCTAATCTTGGCCTTATATAGGTTGTGAACACTAGCAGAATATTTCCTTATCTATGAACTTGAAAGGAATTCTAATATTTGGACAAAAACACATGGTTTCCTTAACTATTCCCTTAAGTAAAACTTTGGCGACAGGTTAAGGATGATGTCAACTTTAAAGTCTCTCATAAACAGATTCTTGCAATATATTTTCTGTCATGATAATCATACTGAGGCCTTCTTTAGCAATGACTCATCCTCATGACTTTAGATTTATATGGGATGAACTTGATCAATCATGTATCAGATCATCTTTGGAGTCTGTCAAGGTCCCCTTGTAAGTTGATGCAATCCTCCTCGCTTATGACACACTGTAGGCTGTAGAATTGCCAGATGCAATTTCTGTGATAAAAGAAAGAAGAATTGATGATTATAATCAACACATGACAGGTCAACCATTCATGTTAACATTTGCTTTAAAGCCATCCAGCCAGGAGGTAATCAAGCAGGCAAAGAAACTTAAAAATGAGAGGAAGAAAACCAAGGAAAAAAACAGGAGACACCAAATGAGATAAGGGGATGGAACACCCCAATAAAACCAAGGGAAAAAAAAAAGGAGACACCAGATGAGATAAGGGGATGGAACACCCCAATAACACCAAAGAGAGGTCAGCAATGATAATGTCAGACTGAAAGTAGTATGAGTAGTAAATGGTAAACACATGGAATTTACAGATAGTATAAGGGAAAATGCAAGTGAAATTTTTGAAGTGGAAATAAAGCACACTGAAGAGATAAGATCTAACCTTTTCTTTCCATAGGGGTACATGACAGTAAGGAGGGGAAGAGGAGGACTGGCCCTTCTATGAAAAGAATACTTTGTCTTTTGGGATATCATAGTATATAGCCCATTCTGAGAATACATAATGGGAAGGGTAACTGTGGAAAAGAAGTGCACACATGGTGTTTATATTATACAAAGGAATAAAAAGGAATCCAAATAACAACGGATCACTGGCTCCCTGTGA
>JAUUDZ010356726.1:0-15856 GCA_032361705.1 Panulirus versicolor | reverse complement strand
GCGGGAAATGGCGAATGTATGGAATATATATATATATATATATATACACAAAAAATATACATTCATAAGAAACTGGTGGTATACGATCATATAGGTCATAACATGAGAAAGATTGGGCTAAGAGGGACAGTTAAGACAATAAATGGTTTGAGAAACTTTTGGACAGAGAAAGTATATCACAAGAAAGACAGAAGCTTTGTAAACACATGGAAGAGAAAAATAGAAAAACAAATAGAAGACATTAACGAGCCGAAAAGTACAATGAATATAGCACAGTGAAAACTGAATAATACATGTAAAAGAAAGAAGGGGAAGATCAGGGGTGCAACATTTGAACCACCATGAATCAAGGAAGGCCTTACGTCTTCTGCTCTGAATTTAACTTTTGTTTCATCTTTTCCCAATCTTGTGAATGTTTTTAGGGATTTCACTGGTACTTCCAAAAATGTGGACAGTTTTATCATTCTAAAGTTACTTCAAATATTCCTATAGTTGCACTATTCATAGTCTTAGCTTTTTCATATTTTCAGTAACTCGTCTCACTTTTGGGCAATTTCAACATATTTCCTTATTTCTTCTTTGCATAAAATCAAATGTTCGACTTGAATCTCTACAATTATCCTCATTCGTTTCCACTAAAATTTCTTCGTGTCATCCTCTTCATATCTTTCAACGAATCATACTTTGCTTTCTCCGTTTCACATATCCATATTGTTTCATGTTTTGATAAAAGTTATTCCAATAATCTGAGTCAAAAGTTCTGCCTTTTGCTATTATCTCTTCTCTATGGTCTTCAGAGAGATCTAATTCATTACTACTTTTACTTTCTTTCCTCATTTATATATTTCCGCATTGTTGTTCAACAATGTTTCATGTTATATGTTTCTTCCTTTACTTCCAACTACACTTTCTCTTCTATGCTCAGTGTATAGCTCTTTTGATGTCATCTCCTCTTCATTTTGAATATTCTAAGAGGTTAATAATGTGAAAAAGACAAAAGAAGAAAGGGGGCATCAATGAAAGGGGAAAAGGGGGAAGTGGTAAAAAGTAGAGATGAGGTGAAGATTGGAGGGAGTTCTCTGAAAGATTGTTGAATATATTTGACAATAGATGGCAGATGGATGTCTGGGCCAGAGAAGTGTGTATATTGAGAAAGTCAATGGTAAGTGGTGGTATGGTAAAGAAAGATAAGGTTGTGTAAGCATTGAGTAAAATGAAGTGTGACAAGACAGCCAGAGTGGATGGGATTGAGAGTGAATTTCTCAAGAAAGCTGGCTGTGTTGTTGACCAATTAGTTAGAGTTTTTAATGTATGTATGGTTCATGGTGAGGTGCCTAAACAATGGCAGAATACTTGCATAGTGTCACTGGGTAAAGCAAAGGGGGGACGAAAGTGAAGCCTCAAATAACAGATGTATAAGTTTCTTGAATGTATATGGGAAGTTCAGTGGGAGAATGGACACTAAAAGGGCAATGGTATGCACAAACCTCCATATTGTGAAGACAATGTGGCTTCAGGAATGGAAAAGGATGTGCAGGTTAGGTGTTTGCTTTAAAGATTGTGTGCAAGAAATACTTAGAAAAACAGAAAGACCCATACATGGCATTTCTGGAACCTGAAGAAAGCATATGATAAAAGTTCATTGAGATGCTTTGTGGAAGGTGTTGCAAATATATAGTGTGGGAGGAATGCTACTAGAAGCACTGTAGAGCTTTTATCAAAAAAAAGCAAGATATGTGTGTGAGTAAGAAAGGAGGATGGTGGGTTGTTCCAGATGAGAATAGGAGTGCATCAGCAGTGTGTGATGTCACCAATACTGTTTAATTTGCTTATGAATGGTGTGGAGGGAGCTGAATGCAAGGGTCTTCCAGAGAGGAGCAGGTATGCAGTTTGCTGGGGGTTAAGGGGCTTGGGAGGTAAGTCAGCTGCTGTTTATTGATGACACAGAAGCTGGTGTCCCAATTCTAGGAGTGTGTGTGAATGGAGAATGTTGAGAGTAAGTATAATAAAAGCAAGGTTATTAGGTTTCACTGTGATGAAAGAAAGTCCATTGGAGAGTGAAGTTTGAAAGGAGAAAATTTGAAGGATATGGAATGTTTGTAATACCCAGTAGTGGATAGGTCAGCAAGAGGAACTATGGAAGTTGAAGTGTGTCATTGGGTAAGTAAGCGGGTAAAGTTCTTGGAAACATTGAAAAATATATGGAATGGGGAGTTACTGTCTGAGTGGGCAAAGACGGGTATGTTCAAGGGTATAGTAGCTCTAATGGGACTTTCCCCTTTCTTAAGAAATTCAATACCATCCACTGGAGCTGCCTTGGCACATTTCATCCCTTTGAATACCTGATGAAATATTCACCAATATGAAGTCTTACACACAGCTCTTTCTCTTTTTACCAAACCACTTGCCATCCATTTCGTATACCTCCCCAACCCAAAAACAAATTCAACAATCGTTCAAAGTACTAACTCCATTTCATCTTATCTGCCTGTTACCACTGCCCCATTTGCTCCCTTTACCAATGGCCTCATTCTTTTTCAAACTATTAACCCACTTCCAAAGCACCTTATTCTCCCTGAAACTTGCTGATAAATCACTCATCCTAACTCATTTTGCCCTCTTTTTCACAGTCTGTACCTCCCACTAGACATTCTGTGGCTCTCTCCTATAAATCTCCCAATCACTCACACTGCTTCCTTGTAAGTAATGCTCATACACCTCTCTCACTTGCAATTTAACTTTGCCATCCCACCACTCACTACCCTTATCAAGTGCCCACGTCCCACTTTCTCTTCGAACACACTTCTCTCACATACACTAGAATCGTTTACCTAAATACCTCTCATTTCTCACCCACTCCCCTACTTTCATTTACTCACCCTGTCATTCTTCGTTCAGTCTCTCTTACTACTTCTTCACAAAAGCCTCTTTTCCAAGCTCACTTACTTTCACCATCCTCTTCTAACTCCTATCATTTCCTCTTTTGCTAGTGTCAACAAATCTTCACCCATACTTCCACTAAACTGTGATGGGACATCCCACCAGCTACCCCTCTCAGCACCTTCATATGCAAGAGTCTTTCTTTTCCATACCTATTAATTGGTACATAATACAATAATGCACACTTTCCAACACACCTGCATGTACTTATGGATGTCCCTCTTTTTATACTAGGTATTCTTATTCACTAAACCTTTTTCATCACACAACTCTACAAGCTGTTTACCATTAAATAAACAAAGATTGGTGTTACCAGACTCCTCTTGCAAGAGGTTACAACATGAGTGAAAGTAATTTTTGGTGAGACTGTATCACTGGGTTTAAAATTCTGTCAAAGAACGTCTCACTTCAAAGGAGTCTATCACTTCCCTCCTACCGGAAGTAGCACAGCCTTGCACTGCAGAAGCCTCTAGAAAGGAGATCCTAGGTAATACCAAGACCCTTACCCATAAAGAGGTCCTAGGGCAATCATAAATCAATTAAATAAATATACAAACATGATATTGGTTAAGGGTGATTTTCTATAATTTGAGTTGTCAGAGAAATAAATTTAACCCAATTTGAAGTAAGACAAGCAATTAAGAGCAATTTCGCTTGATCAGAGTAGAAACAAAAATACAGAATAATCAAATTTGCAGTAAGACTGACTTTGTACCTATAAAAGCCAGGTGTCTTGATGCAAGAATCATCCCGTTCAAGTCAATGGTGTATAAAAGTTTGGTACCAAACAAAGCACTCTGCAATGTAATGGGAAGATAGCAATAGGACATTTACATGTACAAATAGAATTCTAGTCACAGCAATGACAAAATATATAAACAATAATGGAGGTTCAACTGTATTTGCATATATAAAATATAAATATACACAATATTTACAAAACAATCATCACAAAGCAACTGCAATTTGTGTTACATAACTTTCTGTACACTGTCAACCACCTGCAGATTTGAAACTTCAATCATTTACTGACATTGTGACTTTGGGACAATGAGAACTCAAGAGAACAAAATTAAAGCAGAGCTTATCGTTTAAACAAATGACTGAAATCAAATGTACCATACTGAGATAATTTCTTAGAATCCTGCCATAACTGTAAATGAGCGGAAATACTTCACATGAAATGTCTATCAAAATATCATAAATTCTATAAGAATGAAACAAAACCTTTATGAAAGGACATAAAATAGCTTGACTAGTTGGTGAACATTCAAGTGTTCACTCTAGGTCTAAGCCTCTAACACATTTCCATCATCACAATAACCCATTACCTGATAAATGTTCACCGCAGTTTTATCATTAATAAATCAAAGAAATGCAAAACCAAGTAACTTTAGTAAAAAAGAACTAATGATGAGCTAAGTTATTAAAAAGTCCAATTCTACTGATAAGACAAACAATATACATCAAGTTTTGTAATAAGATGGTTTCCTTTGATTTTTAAGGTTAAGAACAACAAAAGTCCTATGCTCGCAAGACTCCAATTGACTATATTGTTCTGACTTCCGAGAAAACCATTTCCGTTTAAACCCTTGAATGTTTATTATGATACACTGTTCAGGCCAATATAAAATCAGATACTGAAATCATTACATTTTCAGCAAGACCATTTATCAATCTGCCATTCACATCTAAACAATTCAACAACTTGCTCTAAAAAAAATACTACATCAGTTACTACTAAATATCTATCTATAGTACAGTCCTCCCATTTATATCACAAAATAATGTGTAAAGAACACATCCAATTCTTATAATATTGTACTGTTTCATAGTCAATGATATAAGAGGTGAGCAGATCTATCTACTGTGCCCATTGACTCTAACACTAGGCCGAGTTCCTGTCCCCTTTTCTGCACTCATCATTGAGTCTAGAAACTGTGTTAATAGTTTGACCAGAGAATGACGCTTAAATCTACTGGCTTCATGTACCACATCTTTCACCATTTTCAATCTTGACTCATATGAGCCCTGTACTGTGTTGAGTTGATCGAAGAGTTTTCTAAAGTCTGAAAAACACAGAAAATAATATTAACATAGGAATACACTCTCAAGAGTTAGAAAAGAACATACTCAGAATGATTTTTTTTACTTATATTACATTACCATCAAAACAGCTTGCCATTCCATGGAGTTGATCAGTTATACATCCTCTTAAAAACCAATATATATCCTTAACCCAAGCCCAATGTGTTACAGTGACACAACTCTCCTCATGTTTATAAAAGTTTTGTACTCTCTCAATCTGCATGCTCATTTAAATCAGAGGAAAACAATCTCTCCATTCACACATTCCAATCCATTTACTCCAAAAGCATTCCATCTCTAGTGTGGCTTACATTTTCTCCTCAAACCTTCCATTGTACTACTATGTATCCTGTTGACTATCCCATCATCTGCTAACTTTCTACAAAACTGAATCATCGTAAAAGACTCATCTATGTGTCTGAATTTATTTTTTTGTGCCACATATCCTCTATACATCTTTGTTCTGCTTAATGAGCCAGCACTTTCGTGGTTGTCAAGTTCCACTCCAACCTAGATAGCCATCCTTTCTTTCTGCCTCAGTAACATGTGGACTACTGGCATTCTGCCTACAAACATACAATCTCTCCTTGTCATATGTAACACCTGACAAAACTTAACTGATGCAGCTCATTCTTCGTAACTCTAGATTTTCCTTTGGTGAGCACAATACACTATCCCTGCCTTTTGGCAAAATGTTAGCAGCAGATAGAAATAGTAGATACGACGATTTAGGCAAGAGCATTAGGTAGAAGTAGTAGGTAGGAGCATTAGATAGAATCAGCCATTAGGAATATTAAGTAGAAGCCTCTGCAAACACTGCGCTAGATTTGTCCTCTGCCCGTGGGTAAGGCTTTAATAAAGGCTAAGAAGCAACATTGGAGTTCTTTACTTATGGAGACTCTGTTGCCATGGCCACCCCTATGAGGGAGTTCCAATAGAACAGGCATCAGAGATATGGATAGAATAGATAGATCTTTGTTCTTTACATATCCACTAACTTTCAGCTGAATGGAAGGCTGATTCTGCCATTAAAGTAGACTAAAGGGTAAACCTAAGATCAATTTACTTACGTGCCACACAATTTGCATATATTCAATGGAATAATAACACATTAATCACTTTATCTTTAATTTTGAAAATTCAGTTACTTGTTCTGTGTGAAGTTTATGCTTTTCAACTAAAATATAAGATAAAGTGTTTTTTCCACATCATACAATTTTCTTCAACTCAAGCAGATATCATTCGCACATAAAAGGAGAGGGAGCAGGGGACTGGAAATCCTCCCTTCCCATTTCTAATTTTCCAAAAGAAGGAACAGAGAAGGGGGGTAAGTGAGGATATTTCCTCTAAGGCTCAGTCCTCTGTTCTTAACGCTACCTCACTAACGCAGGAAATGGTGAATATGTAAGAAAAAAAATTTATTATGGGGTGAAATTAATTTGTAATAAACAAATTAACAGAAGTCCAGGGGGAAATAGGTTTATTAGGCGATATGTCATACTGATAGATACTGACAGCCTAAACAAGGTTCTTGCCTATGATCAAATTCCTTAATCCACCTCTTTAAAATATTTTGCAAGTTACCTATCTCTAATGCTCCTATCTTTACCTATCTTGACATACATGTAACTGGGTTTCATCATCTATATATCAGAGATGGAAAAATACTCCTTCATTCAAGCATTCTGAACATTCTACCTTTAATTCTTTTCGATTCACCTGAGATTTCAATTTGCCTCCATTTTCTTAATCTTAGAAGACTCAAATTCAGCGTTCCTTATATCAACCTGCTAAATCTTACTCCCTAATATCGCAACTTTACCAAAGCCTTCAGTATTTCCCATTCAAACTGATATTTCAAGTAGTATTTCAACTCTTTCAAAAACTAGTCTTACTTTTACTTACGAAAAAAAGAACTAGTTTTACTTTTCCTTACGATATCTTTCAGCATCCTCCTCTGACATACTCATCACAGTGACCTATTCTATCCAATTCCTTCTTTAAATTCAACTGATACCTTATTATCAGAGGCATACAATAACTGTGGCTACTTCTGCTGTCTGACCATGATTTAGCAGTGCACTACTATCACCCCCAAGCCTAACTCTCATCTTACCGAGTATCCAATCCATAAAAACAACGAAAAAGCCAATGACATCTCACAGTCCTCAAACACACCAACACTGACCTCAAAACACTTGTTCATACCACCTCTTACTCTCACATATGCACAACTTCACCTTTTAAAGCTCTTAACAACATTCTCAAGTCTTCTGTACACAACACAGGAAGTCAGAACATTCAGAAAGCTTTTGAAGCCTTTTCTAAATCCATATATGACATATTCACTTTCTTCTTTTCTCTAACAGTGTTGTATGGACGTGGTCTTGGGTCTTGAATGTAAAAGGAGAGGGTGAGTGTCTTGGAAATGAAAAGCCTGAGGACATGTCGAGTGAGTTAGGTTGAATCTATAAGGAATAATAACATAAGAGCAGTGTAGTATTAGGAACAGGCTGATCAACAGAGTTAACTAAAGTGTGCTGGAATGTTCTGGACATTTGGAAAGGACAAGTGCTGAAGGACTACATTTAAATGTTACGAGTAAAGGTAACTATGGGGATGGGAAGACTAAGGAGATGGAAGGATGGAGAAAAGGAAGCTCTGAGGTAATGAAGCCTGAACATACAGGATGGTGAAGGGCATGCAGGGATATAATGAAATGGATCTGTGCAGTACACGGGGAGTATGTGTGCTGTCAGAAGAATGAAAAGGAATATGAAGTGGTTAAGGTACCCAATAGGTAGTGTGTGAGGCCTGAGAGGCTATTACAGATAATAAAAAATATTCTTATTCTTAAACAAAAAATACTTTATCTAAGAACAGTATCTATATCCTCACCCCTGCCTGGTTTTTTCACTAATTTGAAACAGTCCATCTTCAGTTCCTTATTGTAGGTTTTGGTAGCCTGTGTATCTGCTGGTGTATTTGGATTAGCAGATATTCCTCTCCTTTGTTCAACATTATTTACAATTCCATTCTTCTCTATGTCTTCATCAAATACTATTTCTGGTGGTGGAGTTAGACATGGTGCTGGTGGTAAAACATCAAAATTCACATCATAGGCCTCTGAAGCACTCTGGTTAACTTCCTCATCTCGCAGCGAAGGAGGAGGCGGTGTAACATCTGAAAGAATTAAGTTTTCTAACTTGTGAATGTAACTCACAAAACCCTGAATAGCACAGCTAGAACATTTGTTTGAAATACTATGTTATGCTTCACAAGATCCACAAACTAGGATCGCAGCTAAGTGACTGATCTAAGATCAATTCACAAACCTGTATATACCTGTAAAAGAATTCTCAAGGTGAATAAATTTTCTGATAACCTATTCCATACACCAGAGGAAAAAACTTAATGTTATGCTTTACTAGACCAACAGACTGAGATTGCAGCTATGAGACTAATCTAAGAGCAAACAACAAAACTGTATATACCTGTAAAAGACTTATCAAGGTGAGTTTTAATTTTATAATCAATATGTCAAACATTTTCCATTCAAACAAGCTCCCAGAGTATCTATTACATTTTCTTGGATGAAATTGTTTAAATCCCCAAAGATCAAGTTACAAAACAGAAACCCGAGGGCATTTAATCAATGTGCTGTTTTATTTAGTACATCATTTCACACTATATGTAATAACCAAAAGAGAAAGACAACAATAAATAGCATAATAACCAAATGAGCCTCAAAAGAAGGATGGTTCATGCACCACCTTCATCAAGAAAATCATATGTTAATAACCTCTAAATTCCTGAGTGATGTTAATCCAAAAGAACTGTATGGAAAATCAAATCAGGAATTCTGCCTATTAATATGGCTAAAGCACCAGTGAAATCTGATGTACTGACAAAATAAAAGATTAAAGACTGCCTTGGTTAATTATCTCAAAAGAAGCAAAGAGCTAGCATGAAAAGAAAAGTGAGAGATATAAGTGATAAGTTTACATACATTTGATTATAATATTTCATTCAGCAAAATTCCTTGGATTTCACATATTCATGCAAACACCTGAACGCTGATCTTTTCTTTAAAGTCAGTGAAGACTTACCTCCATTTAGCATTGGATGTATATCATCAGATGGGATTCTTTCTTCTGATAAGGACAATGCAGCTGGTGAGCCTGGTGGAGAAACACTCAGTATGCCTGGAGAGTAGCGAGGGGTTGGTGTTGCAGAATAATTTGCTGGTTGAAATAAAGGTGGAGTGTCTGGCCGTTCTGGTCTAGGCAAAGACACATCAGGTCGAATATCAACTCGATCCTCCAATCTCTGAGCTGCTAGGGGTTCTGGTGGACTAGGATTTTGACCAGGGCTGGTGACTGGGGTTGGAGAAGGAGTTGGACTAGAGGGAGGACTTGGGCATGGACTTGTCGTAGGGCTTGATCCTGGACTTGAGTTTGGACTCTTAATTCTCTGTAGAGTGAAGTCTGGGGGTAGAGGGCCACGTCTACGTTTATTTGGTCGACCTACTGTAGACTGGGACTCTGCAGGCCTCTTTGAACCACGATTTCCTGTACCAGCTCCACCACTTGTGCCCATAAGATCCACATCTGCTTCATCAACCATCATAGACATCTTCTGAGGAAGAAAATTTCAACCGTCAATTGTCAGTTTCGATTAAAATTTCAATTATGGGGAAATTTGTAAAATGTTAAAATATTTAGAGATCACATTGCAAATATAACATGAATAAATGTCACCAGGATGAAAGAGGGCAAAGAAGGAGGATAGAATAATATAATATAGAAAAGGTAATCAGAGAAACAAGAGGCATATTCAGTGCTCTTCCAACAGGAAGGGCTTGGTAATGAAATAAAAATTCACAAGGACTTATAAGGTATCAATGTACACACACACAAAAACTATTTCATAAAATGGTAAGAAAACGTAAAGGATCTTAAAAATAACATAGAAGCAAATTTCATAAAAATATGAGGACACAGGCTTATTCTGAGAAAAAATTTGGTAGGCATTTGCACAGAGTAGAAAATACAAGAAGAGGATGAAAAGCTGAAGTCAGAGGATGGGAATAATGGAATAAAGTAATTTGAAGAACTGCTAAATGTTAAAAAAGTATGAAAACTATAATATCTATTTTTCATCTACAAGAAGACAGATTAGGTCATAAAAGTAGATTTTCAAAGTAGAATGCATGCGAAGATATATCATATGGATGAAACTGAAAGCAGCAATAAAGAACCAGGAATGAGCCCCCTGGAGCCTGAAGACAGAGAAGGTCCTAGACTGTTGGATGGATATAGTGGTAAAAACAAATCCATACATAATCAATCCAAAAGCTACTGGATGATTGGGTTCTTTGGTGTAGGAGAAAACATATACAGATGAGTTGCCATCAAGATAACTCAAAGGATTACAAGTGGTACTGGAGAAAGTACTTAAGGTGTACCTTATGAAACTACAATAACTTAAAAAAATCTGCAAGTGAATGCTTTTACTTTGAATTCAATAAATGTGTAAAATGGTAAAACATTAAACAACTTAATATGTAAATTAATAAAGTTATGTCTCATTCACAAGGACAACAGGAAAAGAAACCACACTAACCTTATCAATTTTGAATGGATTTCCAAACATATGCTGCCTTACAGGAGTGGATTCTATTTCTCGCAAGGGAGGAGTCATTTTCTTTAAGTAATCCTGCAAAGTAAATATAAATTCATTTCTAGTGCATAAAGTCAAATGCAAACAAATTTCATACACAACAGTCTATTCTTTAATGGAAAACTGTAGGTTTTGAAACTTGTAAAATTACTCTTCTATCACTGACATAGCAGACTGTTAAAAAGTATTCACCAAGAAACAGCTACTGACCAAACAACTGAACCATGCAAATAAAAAAAAATTGACCCAACTCTGTACATGGGGAAAAATCTAAATTTGATATATGAATATCATCCATAAGTAAAGACAAACTTCGAATGAAAAGTATGCTTATCTTTATTTCAGTTTGGTAAGGTGCTGAGAAAAGGCAGGGGAGCAGCAAAGACAATGCACAATATAACAGACAAAGCAGATTGTTAAGGTATCCACCTCAGAAGAGCTACTGACCTAACTTAACACCTGAACTAGGCAAAACAAAAGAACTTACGCCTAATACTGTATGTGCAAAAAAATTCAAATATAGTATAGGACAACCATCATCCATGAATAAAAAACAGGCTTCAAACAAGAAGTATACTTATCTCTATGTCAGTTTGGTAGGGTGCTGAGGAAAGGCAGCAGAGCAGCACAGACACTGCATATTTCTGGTATTGTATGATGCTTGTTCTTCAAAGTATGATTGCATACTATATACGCCTAACCACATTAAACACTTTATAGTCTTTTTCCAGGTGTAATTTCTCACTATGTAAACTAAGCATATATATTATCTACAAAAGCTGATCTATTATTTACATAAGCAGACAAAAAATATCTCTTCTTAACACCAAAAACAAAATAATACTAGAGTACTTGATTTATGAAGTAAATTTTCTTGTTTCATTAAGGTACAAGAAAGTGAGTGCCTATGCAAGACATCAAGAGACCTTGATGTATAACTTCATAATGTGGAATAATTGCCATCTCTACATGAGTTCCCAGTTAAATACATCAATATGGCTAAAATGGAATCACTGAAAACCAAATTAAAAGCTACAACCCAAACAAAACTCTCAGCATTTCTATTTACATAGCATAACTTTGTTTACCTAAATGGATAAATGAACAAATAACTTTATCACCAAAAATAAACACAATCTTACATCAATTGTTTCTTGAACTAAATTTTCCTTTCTCCTTGAAGTAAGAAAGAGTGGGCACTTACAACAGACATCACAAGATGTTGATGCATTGTTTAACTGCATAGTGGGAAATTATTTCCATCTCTACAGCTACACAGTTCAATTAATCATAAAATCCCTGACAGTTAGTGTAATGTTATAAACTAAGCAAAATACCTATTGTTTTTACTCTATCTATCTATACCACTGATGCCCATTCCCTCCAGAAACTCCCATCCAGGGGGTAGCCAAGGCAAGAGTCTCGTCTTTAGATCCCTATCACTATCAAATGATGTACTTCTTTTGGTCAAAAACTCCAAGAAATATTTTAGTTCTGCCCTCTACAAATGCATAGTATATTTCAATACACTATCATAAGATACAAGAGCTTTCATTTTCATCAAATGCACTAATAAAATAAACCTTTCCACTGTTCTAGCTCTAATTCTGCCTACTAAAAACACAGCCCCTTCATATTGCATACAAACTTTCCTCTTCATCTATAGCACTAACATGAATTGCTGTTTTTCACTCAAAAATTAGAAAGAAATATTCTAGTTTTGTTCTTTTCCTAGCTGTACCTTCGACAAACATTTATTTCTCTTCCTACTGTACCTCAAAAGAACGTCACACTGTATACAAGCTTACCTATTCATCAACTGCACTGAGTATTGTGCATACTGTAAAATAGTGGGAATATATATATGGAATCACAAGTTAAAACACATGCAACTTCTATGATGTTTATTAGTGATTGAGGTGCATGATATTTTTTCCAGCTATGGCACTAGTGCGCTAATGACATCTGTAGGTAATTGGAGGAATCAAACTTTAAAGGGGAATTCAAATGATGGTGGGAGCCATTAAAACATCATATGATGCACAGAGCAATCTGCTCTACAGCATATAATGCACAGACCAAGCAACTTAAAGTAAAGCCCTCAATCAGTTTGCAATGTCTGGGCGAGAACTGCTAATCTTTCTTGTCACATCAAGCTAAGCTACCACCTACGACAACATCTCTCTCCTTAAATCAGACATGTAATCTTCTCTGTAACTCTTATCTTACTTTTTTTGCATCCTAATCCTTTTACATTTTTATCTTTCTTTTTCCATTTTTGGCCTGGCAACCCACTCCCAAGCTCTAAGCACTTGGCTAACATGCCATCAAAACTGTCCCACCAATTAAGTCCATTTTTAAGTATTCTGTTCTAAATCTACTATACAATAAAAAGTGCCATATCGATAATAGCCAATAAAAGGGATATCAATACATGGGTGATATTCAAAAGTGAACAATCTAAAGACCAAATACAGCAATAAAATCTATCAGCAATCAAATTGGGTGGGCTGCTAAGGAATCTTCTTTATTCAGATGGTTTAAATGTATATTACACAAATGAAGATATAAAACCTTTCAACTAACCTGGTAGTTACCCATCTGACTGATTGGACGGCAGTGCAGCTGGTCCAGGTCACGGTCTGTCAAAAGCAGTGTCAGGGATGACTGTAAAAGAAAATGCATTACATGAAATTCAAACATACACATATTTGTGTCGGATTTCAAGTCTCACTACACTTAACCTAAGTTAAAGTTAGTTGAGTCAAAGCTCGGCAAAAATTGTACATCTTTAACTGCCCTAGAGATCTGATTTTAAAAGACTAATGCTATGGTAACAGATGTAAATATTCATTAGTAAGCTTAAAACTAGCTTTATTCATGCAAACATTAATGTCTTTGGTTATGCTGTGAGATCTGCAACAAAAGTAAGCATATGTGCATTATTACCCATACATTCAAAAAATATCTTGCATAAAACTTGCTCCTGCACAAGAAATGGATCTAATAGAAATATCACCCCACCTTTCCATCTGTCTGATATGTTTTTCTATCCCTGAGTTTTCTTTAACTTTCAGCTCAATACATGTATTTATAACATTTCTGAAATTCTGTCTATCTACCTGCCAACTATTTATATTCCTTAACTAGGCAAAACTTGTTTCCCCCAAAAAGAGAGCAAATATTTGTAAAAGTACAGGATATACAAACAATTAGCAACCATATTGTATGTGTAAGTTGTTAACATATAAATTCCCAAGGAAGTGTTGGAGAAATGGTGCAGGAAAGAGTGCAAAACTGTCTGTAGCAAGTTTTTATACACTACAGAGCATTCAGTGGAAGCAAGGCTACAATTGTAGATAAATCATAATTTGATGCAATATGCACAGGATTCATAAAACTGTATAGTTATGCCAAGTTTAAGTACTGCACCTAAAACAGTGGTGAATGGTGGCAGGAGGTTGCCATACACCCTGCAACTGGTCATATTTTATGTACACAGTGCCTCCTAATTATGTTTCAAAGTTTTACAGTGCTTCAGAAAATTGAATTATTTGCTAATGACCTGTTTTGTGTTTCGTCGGTAACATTATATATCACTAAGAATATCAACATACATTTAAACATTCAACAAATTTGGTTCCTACGCATATCTTTGTTTATAACTATCAGAAAAAGCATGAGGGGAAATGAGAAAAAGAAATTGCCTGTGTTCTTATTTACCATTATTTTGATTGTCCATCTGCATGTTCGGTTCTTATTTATAAAAATCAATTAAAAAAAATAAATATTTCAGTATACAGAGTAAGATGCTTCAAACCTGTTCCCTGTTTCCCATGTTAGTGTCAGGAACAGATGAAGAAATAGGTTAATTCGCTCACATGTACTCACTAGCTATCACATACAATGCACCAAAACCATAGCTCCCTATCCACAATCCTGCCTCACAAGAGACCTTTCTGTGGTTTCCCCTGACCACTTGAAATGCCCTGGTTCAGTTCATTGACAGCACATTACCCCCAGTACACCAGATCATTCCAATTTACTCCATACTATGCATGCTTTACACTCTCCTACATATTCAGGACCCAAACACTCATAGCCTTTTTCATTTCATACTTTCATCTCATAATAAGTCTCACACTTCTCATCTCCTCTACTTCTGACATATATTCTCTTTGTTAACCTTTCCTCACCCATCCTTTCCATATGTCCAAATATTTCAATACACCTTCTTCAACTTTCTTAACCATACTCTTCTTAATTACTGCACCTCTCTTTTGCCCTAACTTTTCTTGCTCAATCAATCTTCCTCTCACAACACAGTTCCATAAATATTTCTAACAGATTCACCTTCTCTGCTTTCTCATCTATAGCCACATCTCATGTCCATAAAATACCACTGGGACTACTACACCAAAAAAAAGGCCCATCTTTGCCCTCACCAACAATGGCCTATCTTTCCACACAATCCTCAATGAACCCAAGACCCTTGACCTATCATTCGCCTAGTGGCTCATTTTAGCTTCAACAGTTTTATTCACTGCTATGTCCACTCCTAGGCATCTAAAACCTCACATTTCCTCCATTTAAACTCACAATCTAACTAACTTTACTCTCTTTATTACTAACCCAATAATCTTGCTTCAATTCAAAATTATTCTCAACAGTCCTTTCACACATACTTCAAAACTCAGACACCTACCCCTGCGGTTTCTCCCTTGAATCTGCCACCAGTATCATGTCATCAGCAAACAAATGACTCGCCTTCCAAGGCCCTCCCATTCCTAACAGACCTGCTCTCCTCTGTGAAACACCAAATATTGTGCTCAAACATTTCACTTCCAACACATTCATCCTTCTTTACACATTCTCATCTATAGCCCATGCCACATACCGCATAATACAATAGGACCACTAAACTTCAAAAATAACCAAATGAAATGAAAAGCTCAGAACTTGTATCAAGTACAGTATGCACATTATCTTCCACCATAATATGAGACATAAGGATACGCTCTAGAGTGTCAGCACACCTACCCCAAGTGATCTCACACCCATTTTTATTAATTATTTCATGATATTTATAAGTGCAAGTATCCACTAAATTGCTCGTTACAGAATAACTGTTTTACCAAAAATAATA
>JAUUDZ010356615.1:0-11177 GCA_032361705.1 Panulirus versicolor | reverse complement strand
TCTTATCATTCGTGTACAAACCAAGATAAGAAAATCAAACACTTTAGTTTGTGCACCATTTCAGGTTGTCGGACGGCACATGTGTCCGTTTTCTGTGACTCAAAGTTACTAATACTAAATCTTTACAGCACTTTTTTTTCTATTATTCTACAACATCTATTATACTATTCACTGCAATGAGATGCATCATGAGAGCATTGTCTTAAAATATGCTGACTTTTACATTACATGAAACAAACAATTGATTATTCAGTTAGATTTGGCAACTTATATACGTTCTGCACTGCGGATGGGACTTGAGTATTTATTGATGAAAAATGTACGAAATAAATCGAGAAGGTTTCTCATAATTATACCCATTCAAATCTTGAGAGTTTCTTGATCATTAACTGCATGACCAAAAGAAGCATCAGCAAAGTAATATATCAAAATCTATGCCGAAAGAGGCCGGGAAAGAGTATGTATTTGGGGTTTAAACAATTAAGTTTAAAGCCCATCACAGAACTTGTAAACAAACCTCAGAGGGTTAGCGGGCCTCTCAAAAATCAAGAAAAAGACAATACATATAACATTATCGTTTGGTAGATACATATCAACGTATAGATTGCGTTTAGAAGGAGTGCAAAACGTATCCAGCTTTTTTTTGCATACCACGATGAAGACATAAGTTGTTATTTGTACTTGAATTCTCTCTTAACTAGAAATTATTGTTTGATTTACCTGACTGTCTGAACTTCCAGATTGTAGACGTGTAAATGAATGTAACTGATTAGTTGTCCGTGCAAACACTGTGTTTAGCAATGATGCAAGTATAGCTGGATAAACGAGATGCATTTTGAAAATGAAAAAAAGTGCAATTAAAGGATGATTGACTACAATATCTTTAAAAGAAAACAAAGATCTTAGGCGTTTTTTATGTAACGATCTGAAATTACTGAAAAAGAGGAGATGCCGCTCAAACGATAAAATTGAGATGAATTACTGCATCATCCTACTTACGAAAAGAGATAGGCAAGCTGCCTGAAATCCTAGGATCCCTGACTGAGAAACGAATCCTCTAAGAACAGACTAATCGAGATAAACATATTCAGCTTAGGAAAGAGAGGGTTGAGAGGTGATCTCTTTCTAGCATTCAAGGTTATCAAAGGCTTTGATCATCGCCATGTAAAACTAGATTTGTCTATTTTCTCAAGCAGTAATAGATATTCTTTCCTCAAAAATATTAGCATAAGGAAAGATTATAACAATCAGAGTAGCTGAAAACAGTGACATACATTTGCGAGCAATCATGACAATACAGTCCAAGACTGACATTTTCTGTGCCTCATGAGTTATGCAAAATGTTTACAGGATTTTCCCCGTAATCATCTTTTCCTTCTAACTCTTACCTCACTGATCTTTGAGTCTATGATTTTTCCCACTATCTCATTCGGTTGCTGTATATATGCCTTTCTATATCTTTGTAGGAAAGTAAAATGAATGACGCGAGGATTAAAACAAATCGTATGAGGAAAGATTGGTGAAAGTTGAGACTAACTGTACATAAGAGTAGACTACGGAGATTTAAAATGTTTTGAAACGCGTAAGAAATTTCACGAAATGAACTAGGGTACATCGTTCGAAACCAGGGTATCTGTCACCAAGAGGCAATGAACAGCTGTATACTACCAGAGGAAAATACTTTTTTACAAGTACTCTGCAAACATTGGTATTCCAAATGCTATGATAGTATCCTCAGCCAAGAGGACAGTAAATAACTATGACCCAGTAGATAAGTCAACATGTACCTGATAACAATGAGGATCCTCGGTTCCTTTATCTGATAACCTCATTACTGGCCATTCGTCTATTTGTTCAATGTGCGACCTTTTACCACTTATGTTCCCAGTATCATTACATTTGCAACAGATTCTCTGTGACAAAAACGCGTGAACATGATCTCCAGCCTTCAGACACTTAGCAGTGTCTACCTTCCCACTCAAGAGCAGTACATTCTACTGTTTCAAGACCATAATTTTCCACCTTAGACCAGCTGAGGTCTTGTAGCCAGTGTTTCGTGAGACCCTGGAGAAATTTTCCCTATATCTCAAGGTCGCTACACAGTCCTTGCCCCTCCTCAAGAGTGAGTCCGTTCTTCTCACTTTATCAGTTCTTCTTCTGGTCCCTACATTTAGTCTTTTTGTACTTGTTATACAGTCAGATGGTGCTCTTCCTGAATGTCCAACTTGTGGCATTCTTTCCAAATGAGTCACATTCAATGTGTAGTAATGCTTTCTTGTTTTCTATTTCATCTTCATAACAATTTGTCCTGGACTCAATGGGTCAAGTATCTATCTACGTTATTACTACCTACCCGTTATCATCATCTCGTCCACCACAATCTTCCTATTCCAACCGTTAATTGCTGACATGAAGTATCTATCTGAAAGACCCCTTCCATCTCTGTATCTGGTCTTTTACTGTAAAGATATATCCTTCATCTGTTCTTCCTCATACTATGTACCAACTTTCTGTTAAGACAGCTTTAACATGTCTCTCCTTATATACCAACTTTATATTACCGGTTAAATCTTTTTCCAATCTAAGTCCAGTTTTCTCCTACTTATCCTTCTTGAAGTTTCATTTAGCTTCAGTTAAGTCATCATTTGATGGTATTATCACATACCACTTAATTCTCTTCTGACTGTAATTCATCTTAGTGATCTTACTTGAAGTGTATATCAACTCATCACGTAACTGGACCAATCACACACAAACAAATCTTTAGTAGCAGGGCGTCCACATCCAGAAGTCATGATGGTTCCTTTGGGTAAATTGAAGATCAGAACAAAGTACAGCTTCAAGTGTCTTGTAATATTGTCATGTGTGTTTCACGATTTCAGACAACCTATATGAAAATATATTTCTGCAGTGAAAACAAGGAAGCTGTCGCTGAGAACATAACATTACGGATGATGTAACTAAAAAAAAATATCATATAAATCTTATGATCTTCATCCAAAAAGATGTACATGTAACTTTCATGTCATATACTAGAAAAATAAGATTGGTGAAAGGGCGTATTTTACTCGTCTTCGCTGATAAATTTGTGCGCCTTACATGTTTCAGTCGTGTTCGCTGGATGTGCTTCATGTGAGCGCTGGCGTGACAACAAAACCTTGGGGTAGTTTGTCTACTCACTAAGTGTACTTAAGCTATTGTTGTCGCTGAAGATAATCAGTAGACGGTTTGCCAACAGGGTAGTTCAATGGTTCTGCAGTTAGCAAGCTTCCTCGGAAGAATAAGGCATCTGAAGAAAGTAGAAAGATCGTTATTTATATCAAAACCATTGTTAAAGATGTCTGCATCAAGCCGACCCAGCTCAGATATGGCGAAATTTAGGGAAATTTTCAAAAAATCAAAGCACGTTGTTGTATTAACAGGTTAGGAAGAAATAGGAAGGATTTAAGTAATTGAAGTCTTTGCCTATAAAGTATCTGAAAATAAATGTTGTCTACCAGATTGCATCCACATAATTAAAAATTTTCGTATTTTGTATTATCACTACATGTATTTTATGTAACTTATTATGATATAAACGTAAAGTTGTTACTCATTGTACTATGATGTTGACTGAAGTTATTAATGAAGACTGGGAAGTCCATTAATTCATTCAACTAGGAACATAAATAGATAAGAAGCAATTGTGTTTGTAGGTGCTGGAGTGTCAGCAGAGTCTGGAGTTCCTACCTTTCGAGGAGCTGGAGGATTCTGGCGCACTTGGCAAGCTCAAGACTTGGCCAGCCCTGTAGCTTTTAGATCAAATCCTTCTCTAGTATGGGAGTTTTACCACTACCGGAGGGAAGTTATGCGCACCAAGGATCCCAATCCTGTGAGTTGATCATACCATTATTGTTGGAATCCAGAATTTTAACATGTTAAATTGCTGTGACCCATGATACATTTTTTCCAGATGTTATCCTCATCTTGCTAATTATTTACTTATTTCTAGTTCATTTGCTCTTTTCACCATATCCTCTCACTCCTTTCCATCTCATTAGACATCCTCATAAAACTGTTACTTACCTCAAGGAAGAGATTTACAGTCAAATACTTTCCTGGATCTTTTAGTTTTAAGTATCACTCAAACACCACTTTTTCTTAAATTAGTATGCATTTCCAAATTTTGTTTTTCCTGGATTTTTTTTAACACTGATCTGTTCACGCATCATGATTCTTGCCTTGCAATTAAAACTTATAGTACTTTTTCCAGTCCTTTATCTCAAAAAGAAAGTCATCATTTTGGATTGTACCAGTTACTTCTGTATTTTATGCCCTTAGTAGGATATAAGATATGATAATTAAGACAGGCAGTAGACATGGAAAGGTAATAGCCTTGTGGATATGGGGAACAAGAAATATTTATTAGTGACAAGATACTCTTAGAATAGAATACAGTAACTATGTCAGGTTAAGGCAAGCAAACAACTTGCATGTTGTAAAACTTTATATGGTGTACAGTACTGTAATCAAGATTACCATCACCTTCACTCAATTACCAGATTATCACAACCAATTTTCTGACACTGGATATATGTTTCACCTCCTGTTTCTCATTCCATCTATATTTTTTTCACCCTTAATCACTTTAATTAATTATGTCTCTGTACATTACTAGCCACACCTTCTCCTGCTCTTCTCTGCCAGTTGTAGCACTTTGAAAGCACTGACCAGGCGATCTTGTGAAAACCGTTTTTTTCCATTTTTCTTGGAAATGATGCTGCCTTTCCATGGGTATTACTTTTGTCTCTGACAAGCATATGGTGGAGGTGACAGATGGAGTAATGAAGGTTTATATCTTCTCTTCCTCTATAACTATCTTATCATCCAGTTCGTGGTTCAATCATTGTTTACCGAGACCCTCTGGGCAAGGGACCTACCATGTTGGACGAGGAAAAATTCTTTTGCAACTATCATTCAGCTTTCATCTTTGCCATTATCACTGGGAAAAATGTTATTGGTGAGGTGAAAGACCACCTCAACCAGATTTTCTCTTCTTCCATTTCTTTTTTCCCATTAAATATCTCTTAACAGTATCTGGCACTTTACCTTTCTTCTTTTCCTTGCTGATGATATTAAAGCTGTTTCCTTTGCTGGTAATATTACTCTACCTCTCTTTTCTCCTGATTCCACCTTGGATAACACTGACATCCCTTACTGATCCTGTGCCCTTTCCTGTAATCTCATATTGTGCAGTTTAAAAAGTACTGTCTCCTTGGATAGAGGCAAGGTATATGAGCCAGACTGCATCTCTCCTTACAATTTTTAGAGCGAGTCATGTATTTGTACTAATGCTTGCTTCTCTGTCACAATTCTAAAAGTAAAATATTTTCCTTCATCTCAGAAACATGCATCAGTGCAGCCCATCCAAAGGTAAAGTGGTCATTTTAATCCTTCCAGTTATTGCTATATTGCAGTGACTTTTAGTAAACAGTATTCGAATTACTCCTAAACTTCCACTTTCCTATGTAGCTTGACTCTCAGTCTTCTCTCTAATTACCAGTATGGTTGTTTGTTATAGGCTCACCTGGTATTGGCTGAAGCAGAGGAACATCTTGCAGCAGAGGACCGCCGTTTGGTGATCGTCACACAGAATATTGATGAACTGCATCGTAGGGCTGGATCAAAGAATATTATAGAACTGCATGGCTCTCTCTTTCGAACCGAGTGCACACATTGTGGAGAAATCCGGGCCAATACTGACAGTCCTATATGTCCAGCACTTGAGGGGAAAGGGTATAAAATTATATAATTTGAATTTGCCTTGCATTATTTGATATACCATTTATGGTTTGGTTGTTTGCATTATGTGTTCCAACAACACTTGGATATCAAATGCAAAGTTGTCAGTTTTATAAGGTTAAGTATTTATTACAGAAAGAAGCCTATCTCAAACTACTTTTCTTGTTAGCCATTATTTGTTACAGTGCCCCAGATCCCAAGGCTAAAGATGCTAGGATTCCAGAATCTGAACTTCCAAGATGCAGAGCTTGCGCAGGACTTTTACGGCCTCATGTAATATGGTTTGGGGAAAGTCTTGATTCTGATGTGATGGATAAAGCACGTAAGTTGATTGTTTCTGTTGTATACAATATTTTATGCCCTTCTTGCTCTACTTTTATATACAGCTCACTCTGAATTGTCAGATGTTTTAAGTTAGTATATATTTGAACAGCCAGTGAAAAGGACTTGTGCAGAAGCAGTTCTAACCTTAAGACCTTTTTTTATTCACTTCATTACCATTTGTGGCCTTTCTTTTAACCTTTCATATGTTATACACAATATGGGTAGTTCCTCTCCTTAGATCTTACTGCTCCTGGGGACTACTGTCTAATAAAGTTCTCTAATCTTCTTCACACCTTCATCTATAACTTCACTCACACTCTTACTTCAAAGTAAAAATCTGTAGTTATATTAAGAACCGCATACCTGCTGCATGCCTTGTGGACCTTGAATCCCTTAACCTTGACATGTTTTTAGATATGTCTCCCAGCTAAGACCATTTTCTTGTTTCACCCCTTGCTGTGAAAGTTTTCTTTAACCAACTTTATTCTCTAGCTGAGGTCTTCTATGTAGATTTCAATGTAAACCAGAAGGAATGGTTGAGGCCCTGATGTTTACCACTTTTAACTAGTAATATCTGTCTTTATATATATATTTATATATATATTTTTTTTTTCATGCATATTTGCCATTTTCTGCATTAGTGAGGTAAAGTCTAGAACAGAGGATTGAGTCTTAGAGGGAAAATACTCACTTGGCCCCCTTCTCTGTTCATACTTGCCTGCCTTCATCTATTCCTGTTACTACCCCATCCCATAGGAAACAGCATTGCTACCACCTGCTTCAGTGAGGTAGCGCTAGGAAAACAGACAAAAAAGGCCACATCCGCTCACAGTCATTCTCCAGCTGTCATGTGTAATGCACCAAAATGAAGGTGATTAAGAAAGGTGGGCTAGAAATCCTCCCCTCCTGCCTTACTTTCCAAAAGAAGGGACAGAAAAAGGAGCCAAGTAAAGATTTTTCCCTCAAAGGCTCATTAATCTATTCTTCATTCTACCTTACACACACAGGACATGGCAAATATGCATGATTTTTTTCAATATATTCTACATGAAAAGGACAAAGTCCATATATATGTTCTAAAATTTTCCGCCCATGTATAAATAGGCTGATAGTTTCAGTTAGCATATGTAAATACCATGTCACCTGCAGCTCTTATTAGTCCACAGAAAAATGCAGCCTCCAAGTTACCAATAGATCACTATGAATGGAGTGCATGTGTGCACTTGAAAATGATGGAGTCTGTATAAATAAATTTTCATGTGCTCTGCTTGCTTATGAAAAGGCTGCTACTTGCTAGAAGCATAGAAAGGTGCAATATGTAGCCTGCAATTTTAACTTGCTCATGGTTAAATCTTGAAATCTTCCAGTTACCCAAATATATAACCATGGTTGGAAGAGATTATGCACTGCTTTTTTTGGTCGCATCCTGTTGATTACAGTAATTTCCTATTATGCTGTGATAGTCATGCACTCAGTGCAATATCTCAGACTTTGTGTTATTTTATGACACTATATTTAAATGCAAATGACTTTACTTGCACTATTCAGAAAGGTTCCTACTTATTACTTCTATCTACTGCTCTTACCATTTTGCCAAAAGGCAAGGCTAGCACTCAGTGCTCACCACAGGAAAATCTAGAGTTATGAAGAATGAGCTGCATGAGTTAAGTGTTGTCAAGTGTTACATATGACAAGGAGAGATTGTATGTTAGTGGACAGAATGCCAGTAGTCCACATGTTAGTGAAGCAGAAAAGACAGCTACCTGGGTGAGGAGTGCAACTTGACAACCACTAAATTGCTGCCTTGCTAAGCAAATGCACTAACCTTCCTGATACCCAGGCTGGTAATGCTAGTGGTTTAGTTCCCTGGTCATTGGCTGCCTACCAACTACTAATGTTTTGAAAAACTTGCACATGAAGAAGTTCATCTGCTAGTGAAAGAGAAAAGGGTGTATGAACTGATGGGTGTAGTACATTAAGGAGGTTTGATGTCATCATGGTTGCTTAATCTATGCATGGAAGTAAGTGATGGTACTATAGCAAGATGTTGATCTCTGGTATGCAGGGGATGGGGGTGCACAGAAAGTGAATCATTTACTATTTGTGGATGGCATAGCTCTGGTGAAAATCTGAAGAGAAATTACAACAAAAGGAAAAATTATTTAAATCAAAGAGCTTCAAGAGAATTCAGTTGTACAATTCGTACATGCAAATTAGTTGATACAGCAAATGAATAAATGTCAGAGCAGCCATGGCAGAGGTAGTTTCATTATGTGGAAAAATGTGAGTTCAGGGCTAAGCTTACTTTCCGAGAAACAAGTAAATATTGCGTGGAGGAATTTAAAATGAATTGAATGCTGTTGATGGGCACAGAGAAGCTATTGTAAAGATATGCAAGTGATAGATCCATTTTGACTAAATAGGACCATCCTAGATTATCAAAGCATTAAAACAACATAGCTTAAGGAATTGTGATAGTGCTGCTTTTCAACCAAGCTTTCCTCAATGATATGTATTTAGGATGTAGTGCATTTTGTAAAGATGCTCTTGTAATCAAACTGGTCTCATAGCTTAGAGTCTTCAAGGGAGAGAAACGGTGGCAGAAGAATGCCACACATTAATAATTGTTCTAAGATTCTGTTCCACCCTTTTAAATGGACAGCAATATCTGTAACAGTAGCCTATATATTTGCAGGCTTGTCTTCACTAATTTTCAGACTTCATGGAACCTGAAACTTTTTTAGATCAATGACATGGCTGTCATAAATTTGAAGTTTCTTTGCAAATGGGCTGAACCTTCAAAGCATTCCAGTGTTTATTCATATTGATATGACTAAATGATAAAGCAGCACTACACCCACAAAGCATCAATTTCCAAACATCAGTTATGTTTGCTGTGCCAAACATTCAATAAGTGGGATGCACATGAGGCACTAATCAACCAAGGGTTTCCTATATTGCTTCATGTTACCCAGAACAATACCCACTCATTTTCATTGTCATCATTATTCGCTGCAGTTTCCAATGTCATTGCCAAAAGTCTTTCAATGTGATTAACATGATAATGCACTCCTTGTGTGATTGCTTGCCTTTTGGTGGGAATTTTTAAATGTTCTGTAGGTTCACCATATGACACACAATGCAAATCGGCTGAAGGGTCATACTTTTTTTATGTTAACAGAGACAGCACTGGCAGCTGAGGCCCTAATGAAGGCCATTCCATTAACACTATATATAAATATACAGTGGCCTAAGCCAGGTACCCATTTTATCAACCAACCCCTGGGGTGGATGAACAGCTGGGTTGACTGTAGACCTACTACCTAACCAGGATTTGATCCAATGCGCTCAACCCTGGGCGGCCCATGAATGCATCACAGTCAGGAACTCTAACCTCTACACCATGGGAGTCTGGTGCTATAGTGAAGGGCCTTGCATATAATGTACTAGTCTCACAAGTACACCAAGCCCAAACTCTACAGCCCTCTGTGATGATCTGTCACTGCAGCTGCCTACAAATACTGCATTGCATGCTTGAGCTTTTCTGATCTCCCGGTCAGAAATGTCATTACTGTGGGCCACAAGTATCCCACAATCAACATTTACCAGACTTCCTATTGCTATAAACCGCACGCATACTAGGACATAAATCTTCCTGCTTCCGTTCCAGAAGTGCTTTCGGCCACATACATGTATGGTAAGCCCAGGGTCTGATGACTAAATATCACGTAAAAGTAATCTCTATCTTTTCATATCTCTGATTCTTGTGCTCTCTAGGGTCTCCCCAGGTTGAGATATACATCTTTTTATTTACAAAATTGCACTCATATTAGTCATGGTGTCAAATGTAACACTTTAACCACACCTCAAGTAGATCTACATTGGCCAGTAAAGGGGTCCTTATGATCTAGATATGTGATTATCTTTTACGCCAATTGAAGCTCAGTTGATCTATGGTGGTAGTGCAAGATGACTGGGGTCTCCATATATAGTACAACAATTACACATGAGTTCTTTAGTTTCCTTCAGCCATTTTATTAGTGAGGATCTTACAGTAGTTTGCTAAAAGTAGATATCATCAAGTAGTATTTGCTCAGAAGCAATTATGAGTCTTAGAGATCCAGATGAAAATCTATTTGGTGATAGAGACTCAGTGGTATCAATACACTATGTTGTTTTAAGCTATCTCAGCCATACATACTTCATGATGTTTTTGTTTCAAGTGAGGAAAGATGTGGAAAACACCCACCCATTTTCCAGAAAGCTCGGGAATTTCAAATGTCCATGTAAAGGGTTAGATACATTTATTTAAACCCCCCTCCCCCTACACACCCACACACAGGGCCCCTTAATATCACGTCTGTTGCAATGAAAGGGTTAACACCACACTCAAGAGTCTTTACTGTGATTATGAAGACTCACCATTACCACATTACCCTCAACTTCACCATCACTATGACCAGCAGTGCTACAGTGATCACTGCCACCACTATCAACCAATATAATCACAAGGCAATCAGTAAGGGCTTCAGAGCATATCAGACATTCAGTTGTAGGTTGTATAGTAGAAACAGTGACAAACATTCTGTCAACTGAATTAGGTTAGCAGAATGAATATTTACGGTTATAAGAAATGTTAATTATTCAGTTGTTTATTGTTTCCTACTGAATTATTGATTCTCATGGTCCATGGGGGAGGGTGACGAATGTTTTTCACATTAGTGTAAAACATAACGAAGTGGTCTAAATAGAAAACAAAGAAGTAATGGAAATAGCATGAAGGTGATTAAGAGAGTGAAGTATGGTAAGAAAGTTATAGGACTTGGTACTCTGTTGAGGAGGAGATATATACAACAGGGTCAGAGTAAATGGTGGGAGTGAAGAACTTAGGGCAAGGGACAAGTAGAATTAATGGTGATAGCCGAGGTTTAATGGGAGGTGGACGGTAATGGGAAGGTTGGCTGGGGTAAGTTTAACCAACGAGGAAGACGAAGATTGAATGGGCTCAGCGAGAGGAACAACAAATATGCATTAGATGTTATATAAGAGAGAATAACTTTTTTCCTCTATTT
>JAUUDZ010356505.1:0-15857 GCA_032361705.1 Panulirus versicolor | reverse complement strand
AAGATCATTAGATTTACCTTATAACAGGTCAAGATCATTAGATTTACTACCTTATAACTTGTCAAGATCATTAGATTCTTTCCTTTATAACAGGTGAAGGTCATTAGATATACTACATTATAACAGGTTAAGATCATTATATTTACTGCCTTAAAACAGGTCAAGATCATTAGATTTAATGCCTTTTCAAAAGTCTAGATCATTAGATTTACTTTCTCATTGCAGGTCAAGATCATTAGATTTACTTCTTTATAACTGATCAAGATCATTAGATTTACTGCCTTATAACAGGCGAAGATCATTAGATTTACTGCCTTTTCACAAGTCAAGATTTATTGCCTTATAACACGTCAAGATCATTCGAATTACGGCCTTATAACCGGTCAACATCATTAAATTTACTCCCTTATAACTGGTCAAGATCATTAGATTTAATGTCCTATAACAAGTCAAGATCATTAGATTTACTGCATTATAACTGTTCAAGATGATTAGATTTACAGACTTATAATAGGTCATATTCATCAGATTTACTGCCTTGTAACAGTTCAAGATCATTAGACTTAATGCCTTATAACAGATCGATCATTAAATTTACTGCCTCATAACGAGAAAAGATTTTTCGATTTACTGCCTCATAGCAGGCCAAGATCATTAGATTTACTGCCCTATAACAGGTCGAGATCATTAGATTTACAACCTTATAACAGGTCAAGATCATTAGATTTACTGCCTTATAACAGGTCAAGATCATTAGATTTACTGCCTTATATGTCAAGATCATTATATTTACTGCTTAATAACAAGTTTATATCATTTGTTTTCCTGCCTTATAAACGTTCAACATCATTAGATTTACAGCCTTATAACTGGTCAAGATCATTAGATTTACTGCCTTATAAAAAGTCAAGATCATTAGATATGCTGTTTGTAATAGGTCAAAATCAGTATATTTACAGCCTAATAACAAGTAAAGATAACTAGATTTACCGCCTTATAACAGGTCAAGATCGTTAGATTTACTGACTTGTAACATATCAAGATCATTAGATTTACTGCCTTGTTACATGTCAAGATCATTAGATTTACTGCATTATAAAAAGTCTAAATCATTAGATTTACTGCCTTATAAAGGTTAAAGATTATTAGATTTCCTGCCTTATAACAGGTCAAGATCATTAGATTTAATGCCTTATAACGGGTCAAGATCCTTAGATTTATTGCCTTGTAAAATATCAAGATCATTAGACTTACTCCCTTGTAAAATGTCAAGATCTTTAGATTTACTGTCTTATAACAAGTTATTCGATTTACTGTCTTACAAAGCTTCAAGATTATTAGATGTAATACCTTATAACAGGTCAAGATAATTAGATTTACTGCCTTATAACAAGAAAAGATAACTATATTTACTGCCTTATAATAGGTCAAGATGGTTAGATTTACTGCCTAATAACAGGTGGAGATCATTAGATTTACTGCCTTTTAAGTGGTCAAGATCATTAGATTTACTCCCCTATAACAAGTCGAGATCATTAGTTTTACTGCCTTATAACAGGTCAAGATCATTAGATTTATTGCCTTATAACAGGTAAAGATCATTAGATGTACTGCATTATAACAAGTAGAGATCATTATATTTACTGCCTTATAATAGGTCAAGATCTTTAGATTTCCTGTCTTATAACAGGTTAAGATCATTAGAGTTACTGCCTTATAACAATCACTATTATTCGATTTACTGCCTTTTAACAGGTCAGGTTCATTAGATTTACTACCTTATCACAAGTCAAGATCATTAGATTTACTGCTTCATAACAGGTCAAGATCATTGAATATACTGCCTTATAACAATTTAAGATCATTAAATTTACTGCCTTATAAAAGGTCAAGATCATTAGATTTACTGCCAGAAAACAGGACAAGATCATTACATTACATTTGATGCCTCATAACGGGTGGAGATCAATAGACATTCTGCCGTAAAAAGTACAAGATCATTAGATTTACCCCTTTATAACAGGACAAGATCATTAGATTCACTGCCTTATAACAGGTCAAGTTCAATAGATTTACTACATTATAGCAGAATAAGATTATCAGATTTACTGCCTTATAACAGACGGAGATCATTATATTCACTACCTTATATCAAGTCAAGATCATTAGATTTACTACCTTATAACAAGTAGAGATCATTAGATTTACTGCCTTATAACAGGTCAAGAACATTAGATTTACTGCCTTAAAACAGGTCAAGTTCACTAGATTTATTACCTTATAATAGGCCAAGATCAATATATTTACTGCCTTATAACAAGTCAATATCAATTGATTTCCTGCCTTATAAAGGGTCAAGATCATAAGGTTTTCTGCCTTATAACAGGTCAAGATCATTAGATTTACTGCCTTAAAACAGGTCAAGATCATTAGATTTACTGCCTTTTCGAAAGTCTAAATCATTAGATTTACTTTCTTATTACTGGTCAAGATCATTAGATTTACTGCTTTATAACTGGTCAATATCATTAGATTTACAGGCTTCTCACAAGTCAAGATTTAATGCCTCATATCACGTCAACATCATTGGAATTACTGGCTTACAACAGGTTAAGATCATTAGATTTACTGCCCTATAACTTGTCAAGATCATTGGATTTACTGCCCTCCAAGAAGTAAAGATAATTAGATTTACTGCCTTATAACAGGTCAAGATCATTCGATTTACTGCCTTATAACAGGTCATATTCATTAGATTTACTGCCTTGTAACAGTTCAAGTTCATTAGACTTAATGCCTTATGACAGGTCGATCATTATATTTACTATCTTATAATAGGTCAAGATCATTTGATTGACTGACTTATAACAGTTCAAGATCATTAGGTTTACTGCCTTATAACAGGTGGATATCATTAGGTTTACTGACTTATAACACGACAATATAATTAGATTTACTGCCTTATAACAGGTCAAGATCATTAGATTTACTTCATTATAACATGTCAAGATCAATACATTTACTGCCTTATAATAGGTCAAAATAATTAGATTTACTCCCATATAACAGGTGGAGTTCATTAGATTTACTGCTTCATAACAGGTCAAGATCATTACATATAATGCCTTATAACAAGTCAAGATCATTAGATTTACTGCCTTATAACAGGTCAAGAACATTAGATTTACTGCCTTAAAACAGGTCAAGTTCATTAGATTAATTACCTTAAAATAGGTCAAGATCATTATATTTACTGCATTATAACAAGAAAATATCAATTGATTTCCTGCCTTATAAAGGGTCAAGATCATAATGTTATCTCCCTTATAACATGTCAAGATCATTAGATTTACTGCCTAAAAACAGGTCGAGATCATTAGATTTATTGCCTTTTCACAAGTCTAGATCATTAGATTTACTTTCTTATTGCAAGACAAGATCATTACATTTACTACTTTGTAACTGATCAAGATCAATAGATTTACTGCCTTATAACAGGTGAAGATCATTAGATTTACTGCCTTTTCAGAAATCAAGATTTATTGCCTTATAACACGTCAAGATCATTAGAATTACGGCCTTATAACAGATCAAGATCATTAGATTTACTGCTTTATAACTGGTCAAGATCATTAGATTTGCTCCCCTATAACAATTCAAGATCATTAGATTTTTGCCTTATAACAGGTCAAGATCATTAGATTTACTGCCTTATAACAGGTAAAGATCATGAGATTTACTGCCTTATAACAAGTAAAGATTATTACATTTACTGCCTTATAATAGTTAAAGATCCTTAGATTTCCTGCCTTATAAGAGATTAAGATGATTAGAGTTACTGCCTTATAACGATCATTATTATTCGATTTACTGCACTGTAACAGGTCAAGTTCATTGGATTTACTACTTTACCACAAGTCAAGATCATTAGATTTACAGCTTCATAACTGGTCAAGATCATTGAATATACTGCCTTATAACAAGTGAAGATCATTAAATTTACTGCCTTATAACATGTCAAAATCATTAGGTTTACTGCCATAAAACAGGACAAGATCATTAGATTTACTGCCCTATAATAGTTCAAGATCATTACATTAGATTTACTGCCCTATAACAGGTGGAGAACAATAGACATTCTGCCATAAAAAAGGAGATCATTAGATTTACTGCTTTATAACAGGTCAAGATCATTAGATTCACTGCCTTATAACAGGTCAAGATCATTAGATTTACTGCCATATAACAGAATAAGATTATCAGATTTACTGCCTTATAACAGGTCAAGATCATTAGATTTACTGCCTTATAAAAAGTAAAGATCATTACATTTACTGCCTTATAATAGAGGTCAAGATAATTAGATTTACTGCCATATAAGAGGTGGAGATCATTAGATTTACTGCTTTAAAACAGGTCAAGATCATTAGATATAATGCCTTATAACAAGTCAAGATCACTAAATTTACTGCCTTATAACAGGTCAAGAACATTAGATTTACTGCCTTAAAACAGGTCAAGTTCATTAGATTTATTACCTCATAATAGGTCAAGATCATTATATTTACTGCCTTATGACAAGTCAATATCAATTGAGTTCCTGCTTTATAAAGGGTCGATCATAAGGTTTCCTGCCTTATAACAGGTCAAGATCATTAGATTTACTGCCTTAAGATAGGTCAAGATCATTAGATTTATTGTCTTTAGATCATTAGATTTACTTTCTTATTACAGTTCAAGATCATTAGATTTACTGCTTTATAACTGGTCAAGATCATTAGATTTACTGTCTTATAACAGGGGAAGATCATTAGATTTACTGCCTTCTCACAAGTCAAGATTTAATGACTTATAACACGTCAAGATCATTAGAATTACTGCCTTATAACAGGTTAAGATCATTAGATTTACTGCCCTTTAACTGGTCAAGATCATTCGATTTACTGCCCTACAACAAGTAAAGATCATTAGATTTAATGCCTTATAACAGGTCAAGATCATTAGATTTTCTGCCTTATAACAGGTCATATTCATTAGATTTACTGCCTTGTAACAGTGCAAGATCACTAGACTTAATGCCTTATAACAGTTCGATCATTATATCTACTATCTTATAACAGCTTAAGATCATTTGATTTACTGACTTATAACAGTTCATGATCATTAGTTTTACTGTCTTAAAATAGGTGGAGATCATTAGATTTACTGACTTATAACAGGACAAGATCATTAGATTTACTGCCTTGTAACAGGTTAAGATCATTAGATTTACTTCCTTATAACAAGTAAAGATCATTACATTTACTGCCTTATAATAGGTCAAGATAATTAGATTTACTGCCTTATAACAGGTGGAAATCATTAGATTTTCTGTTTTATAACATGTCAAGATCATTAGATATAATGCCTTATAAAAAGTCAAGATCATTAGATTTACTGCCTTATAACAGGACAAGATCATTAGATTTACTGCCTTAAAATAGGTCAAGTTCATTAGATTTACTACCTTATAATAGGTCAATATCATTATATTTAGTGCCTTATAACAAGTGAATATCAGTTGATTTCCTACCTTTTAAAGCGTCAAGATCATAAGGATTTCTGCCATATAACAGGTCAAGATCATTAGATTTACTGCCTTTTCACAAGTCTGGATCATTAGATTTACTTTCTTCTTACAGGACAAGATCATTAGATCTACTGCTTTATAACTGGTCAAGATCATTAGATTTAGTGCCTTATAACAGGTGAAGATCATTAGATTTACTGCCTTCTCACAAGTCAAGATTTAATGCCTTATAACACGTCAAGATCATTAGAATTACTGCCTTATAACAGGTTAAGATCATTATATTTACTGCCCTATAACTGGCGAAGATCATTCGATTTACTGCCCTACAACAAGTAAAGATCATTAGATTTACTACCTTATAACAGGTCAAGATCATTAGATTTACTGCCTTATAACAGGTTATATTCATTATATTTACTGCCTAGTAACAGTTCAAGATCATGAGACTTAATGCCTTATAACAGGTCGATAATTATATTTACTATCTTATAGCAGGTCAAGATCATTTGACTTACTGACCTATAACACCCCAGGATCATTAGTTTTACTGCCTTATAACAGGTGGAGATCATTATATTTACTGCATTATGACAGGTCAAGATAATTAGATTTACTGCCTTATAATCATTGATATACTCTCTTATTAAGGTTCAAGATCATTATATTTACTGCTTTATAAAAGGTGAAAATCTTTAGATTTACTGCCTAATAACATGTTAGGATCATTAGATCTACTGCCTTATAACAGGACAAGATCATTAGATTTACCTCCTTATAACAGGTCAAGATCATTAGATTTACTACCTTATAACATGTCAAGATCATTACACTTACTGCCTTATAAGTGGTCAAGATCATTAGATTTACTGCCTAGTAAAAGGTCAAAATCATTAGAATAACTGCCTTATAACAGGTCAAGATTATTAGATTTACTGCCTTGTAACAGGTCAAGATCATTGGATTTACTGCCTTATAACAGGTAAGGATTATTAGATTTACTGCCTTATAACAGGTCACGATCATTAGATTTACTAACAAAAAAAGGGTCAAGATGAATAGATATTCTTCCTTATAACAGGTCAAGATCATTAGATTCACTTCCTTGTAAAATGTCAACATCATTAGATTTACTGCCTTATGACAGGCCAAGATCATCAGATTTACGGCCTTATAACTGGTCAATATCATTAGATTTACTGCCTTATAACATGTCAAGACACAATAGATATTCTGCCTTATAACAGATCAAGCTCATTAGATTTACTTCTTTATAATAGGTCAAGATCGTTAGATTTACTGCCCTATAACAACTGAAGATCATTAGATTTACCTCTTTGTAACTTGTGAAGATCATTAGATTATCTGCCTCATTACAGGTCAAGATAATTAGATTTGCTTCCTTATAATAGGTCAATATCATTAGATTTACTGCCTAGTAACAGGTCAATATCATTAGATTTACTGCCCTATAACTGGTCAAGATCATTAGATTTACAGCTTTATAAGAAGTCTAGATCATTTGATTTACTGCCTTATAACAGTTCAAGATCGTTAGATTTACTGCCTTGTAAGAGGAGAATATCATTAGATTTACTGCATCATAATAGGTCAAGATCATTAAGTCTACTGCTTTGTAATATATGAAGATCATTAGGTTTACTTCCTTATAAAAAGTCAAGGTCATTAGACTTACTACCTTAAAAGTGGTCAAGATCATTATATGCACTGCCTCATAAAAGATCAAAGTCATTAGATTTACTGCCTTATAACAGGTCAAGATCATTAGATTTACTGTCTTGTAACAGGTCAAGATCTTTAGATTTACTGCCTTATAACATTTCAAGATCATTAGATATACTGCCTTATAACAAGTCGAGATCATTAGATTTACTGCCTTATACAAGGTGAAGATCATTAGATTTACTGCCCTCTAACAACTCAATATCATTAGATTTCCTGCCTTATGACAACTCAAGATCATTAGATTTATTGCCTTATAAAAAATCAAGATCATTGGATTTACTGCCTTATATCAGGTTAAGATCAATAGATTTACTGCCTTATAACAGGTGAAGATCATTAGATTTACTGCCTTATAACAAAGTCAAGATCATTAGATTTACTACCTTGTAACAAGTCAAGATCATTAGATTTACTGCTCTATAAAAGGTCAAGATCATTAGATTTACTGCGTTATAACAAGTCAATATCATTAGATTTATTGCCTTATAACAGGTCAAGATCATTAGATTTACTGCCTTGTAATAGGTCAAGATCATTAGATTTACTTCTATGTAACATGTCAATGTCATTATATTTGCTGCCTTATAACATGCCAATGTTCTTAGATTTACTGCCTTATAACACCTCAAAATCATTAGATTTACTGCCTTATAACAAGTTAAGATCATTAGATTTTCTTAATTGTAATAGGTCAAGATTATTAGATTTACTGCCTTATAACAGTCAAGATCATTAGGTTATTGCCATATAGCAGGTCATGATCTTTAGATTTACTGCTTCATAACAGGTCAAGATAGTTAGATTGACTGCATTGTAACAGTTTCAGATCATTAGACTTACTGCATTATAAAAGGACAAGATCATCAGATATACTGCTTTATATCAGGTCAAGATCATTAGATTTACCACCCTATAATATGTCAAGAATATCAGATGTACTGCTTCATAAAAAGTCAAGATCATTATATTTACTGCCTTAAAAAAGGTCAAGATTATTAGATTTACTGTCTTGTAAGAGGACAAGATTATTAGATTTACCTACTTATAAGAGGTCAAGATCATTAAATTTACTGCCTTATAACAGGTGAAGATCATTAGATTTATTGCCTTATAACAGGTCAATATTATCAAATTTACTTCCTTCTAACGGGTGAAGATCATTAACTTACTGCCTTATAAAAGGTCAATATTATTAGATTTATTGCCTCGTAACTGGTCAAGATCATTCGATTTACTGCCTTACAACAGATCAAGATCATTAAATTTACTTCTTTGTAACATGTCAAGATTATTAGATTTACAGCATTGTAACAGGTCAAGACCATTAGATTACTTCCTTAAAACAGGTGAAAATCATTAGATTACTGCCTTGCAACGAGTCAAGATCATTAGATTTACTGCCTTTTAACAGGTTAAGATCATTAGATTTACTGCCTTGTAACAGGTCAAGACCATTAGATTACTTCCTTAAAACAGATGAAAATCATTAGATATACTGCCTTGTAACAAGTCAAGAACATTAGATTTACTGCCTTATAACAGGTCAAGATTATTAGATTTACTGCCTTGTAACACGACATGAGTATTAGATTTGCTGTCTTATAACATCTAAAGATCATTAGAATTACTGCCGTATAACAACTCAAGATCATTAGATTTACTGCCTTATAAGGGTGAAGATCATTAGATTTACTGCCTTATAAGGGTGAAGATCATTAGATTTACTGCCTTATACGAAGTCAAGATCATTAGATTTACTGCCTTATAACAGGTCAAGATCATTAGTTTTACTGCCTTATAAGAGGTCAAGATCATTAGTTTTAATGTCATATAGCAGGTCATGATCTTTAGATTTACTGCTTTATAACAGGTCAAGATAGTTAGATGTGTTACATTGTAACAGTTTAAGATCATTAGATATACTGCTTTATATCAGGTCAAGATCATTAGATTTACCACCCTATGATAGGTCAAGAATATCAGATTTACTGCTTCATAAAAGGTCAAGACCATTAGATTTCCTGCGTTATAACAGGACAAGATCATTATATTTACTGCCTTATAACAGGTCAAGATTATTAGATTTACTGTCTTGTAAGAGGACAAGATCATTAGATTACCTACTTATAAGAGGTCAAGATCATTAGATTTACTGCCTTATAACAGGTCAAGTTCATTAGATTTTCTGACTTACAACAGGTCAAGATCATTAGATTTACTGCCTCGTAACAGGTAAAGATCATTAGATTTATTGCCTAATATCAGCTAAAGATCATTAGATTTACTGCCTGATAACAAGTCAAGATCATTGGATTTGCTGCTTTTTAACAGGTCAAGATCATTAGATTTGCTGCTTTATACCAGGTCAAGATCGTTTAGATTTACTGCCTCATAATAGATTAAGGTCATCAGAATTACTTCCTTATAACAAGTCAAGATCATTCGATTTACTACCTTGTAATACGTCAAGATCATTAGATTTTCTGCATTATAAAAGGTCAAGATCATTAGATTTATTGCCTTATAATAAGTCAAGATCATTAGATTTATTGCCTTGTAACAGGTCACGATCATTATATTTATTTCCTTATTACAGGTCATCATTAGATTTACTGCCTCATGAAAGGTCAATAGATATTCTGCCTTATAACAGGTCAAGATCATTAGATTTACTGCTTTATAAAAGGTCAAGATCATTAGATATACTGCTTTATAAAAAGTCAAGATCATTAGATTTACTATGTTATAACAGGTCATGATCATTAGATTTATTGCCTTATAAAAAGTCAATATCATTAGATTTATTGCCTTATAATAGGTCAATTTCATTAGATTTTCTGCCTTGTAACACTTCAAGATCATTAGATTTACCTCTTTGTAACACGTCAAGATCATTGTAGGTGCTGCCTTATAACAGGTCAAGATCATTAGATTTGCTGCCTTATAACAGGTCAAGATCATTAGGTTTACTGCCTTATAACAAGTCAATATCATGAAATTTACTGCCTCGTAACATGTGAAGATCATTAGATTTACTGCCTTATAACAAGTCAAGATCATTAGGTTTATTGCCTTACAGCAGGTCATGATCATTAGATTTACTGGTTTATAACAGGTCAAGGTAATTTAATTGACTGCATTGTAATAGGTCAAGATCCTTAGATTTGCTTCCTTATAAAAGGTCAAGATCATTAGATTTACTACCTTGTAACTGGTAAAGATCATTAGATTAACTGCAGGTCAGGATCATTAGATTTACTGCCTTATATCAGGTCAAGATCATTAGATTTACGCCGATAACAGGCCAAGATCATTAGATTTACTTCTTTGTAAAAGGTCATGATCATGAGATTTCCTGCGTTATGAGAGGTCAAGATCATTAGATTTACTGCCTTATAACAGGTCAAGATTATTATATTTACTGCCTTGTAACAGGACAAGATCATTAGATTTACTGCTTTATAAGAGGTCAAGATCATTAAAATTACCGCCTAATAACAGGTCAACATCATGAGATTTACTGCCTTATAACAGGTCAAGATCATTAGATTTACTGCCTTACAACGGGTAAAGATCATTAGCTTACTGCCCTTTAAAAGGTCATGATCATTACATTTACTGCCTTACAACAGGTCAAGATCATTAGATTTACCTCTTTGTAACATGTCAAGATCTTTATACTTGCTGCCTTATAACTGGTCAAGATCATTAGATTTACTGCCTTGTAAGCGGTAAAGATCATTAGATTTACTGCAGGTCAAGATCATTATATTTACTGCCTTATATCAGATATCAGTTCAACATCATTAGATTTACCGCCCTATAACAGGTCAAGATCATTAGACTTACTGCCTTATAACAGGTGAAGATTATTAGATTTACTAACTTACAACGGGTGAAAATCATTAGCTTACTGCCTTTTAAAAGGTCATGATAATTACATTTACTGCCTTGCAATAGGTCAAGATCATTAGATTTACCTCTTTGTAACATGTCAAGATCTTTATACTTGCTGCCCTATAACTGGTCAAGATCATTAGATTTACTGCCTTACAACGGGTGAAGATCATTAGCTTACTCTCTTTTAAAAGGTCATAATCATTACATTTACTGTCTTGCAACAGGTCAAGATCATTAAATTTACTTCTTTGTAACATGTCAAGATCTTTATACTTGCTGCCTTATAACTGGTCAAGATCATTATATTTACTGCCTTGTAAGCGGTAAAGATCATTAGATTTACTGCAGGTCAAGATCATTCTATTTACTGCCTTATATCAGGACAAGATTATTAGATTTACCGCCCTATAATAGGCTAAGATCATTAGATTTAATGCTTTGTAAAAGGTCATGATCATTAGATTTTCTGCGTTGTAACAGGTCAAGATCATCAGATTTACTGCCTTATAACAGGTCAAGATTATTAGATTTACTGATTTGTAACAGGACAAGATCATTAGATTTACTGCTTTGCAAGAGGTCAAGTTCATTAAATTTAGTGCCTTATAACAGGTCAAGATCATTAGATTTACTGCCTTATAACAGGTCAAGATCATTAGATTTACTGTCAAGATCATTAGATTTACTGCCTTAAAACAGGTGAAAATCATTAGATTTACTGCCTTGTAACAAGTCAAGTTCATTAGATTTACTGCCTTATAGCATGTCTGGATCACTATATTTACTGCCTTGCAACCGGTCAAGATCATTAGATTTTCTGCCTTATAAGAGGACAAGATCATTCGATTTACTTCCTTGTAACAGGACAAGAACATTCGATTTACTGCCTTATAACATGTGGAGATCAATAGAAATTCTGCCTTGTAACAGGTCTAGATCATTATATTTACTGCTGTATATCAAGTCAAGATCATTAGATTTACTGCCTTGTAACAGGTCAAAATTATTAGAATTACTTCCTAGTAACAGGACAAAAACATTATAATTACTGCCTTATGAACGGGGAAGATCATTACATTTACTTCCTTATAACAGGTCAAGACTATTATATTTACTGTCTTATAACAGGTCAAGATCATTAGATTTACCGTCTTAAACAGGTCAAGATCATTAGATTTACTGCCTTATAACAGGTGAAGATCATTAGATTTACTTCATTGTAACAGGTCAAGAACATTAGATTTACTGCCTTATAACCGGGTGAAGATCTTTAGATTTACTGCCTTATAACAGGTTAAGGTTATTAGATTTACTGCCTTATAATAGGTCACGACTATTAGATTTACTGCCTTAAACATGTCAAGATCATTAGATTTACTGCCCTATAAGAAGTCAAGATCATTAAATTTGCTGCCTTATGACACGTCAAGATCATTAGATTTACTGCCATATAACAGGTCATATACATTAGATTTACTGATTTGTAACTGGTGAAGATCATTAGAAATACTGCCATGTAACAGGTCAAGATCATTAGATTTACTGCCTTATAACAGGTCAAGATCATTAGATTTACTTCCTTAAACAGGTCAAGATCATTAGATTTACTGCATTATAGCTTGTCAATGTCATTATATTTACTGTCTTATAACAGGTCAAGATCATTAGATTTACTTCATTGTAAGATCATTAGATTTACTTCCATTTATAATAGGTCTAGATCATTAGATTTACTGCCTTATAAGAGGTCAAGATTATTAGATTTACTGCCTTATAACAGGTGAAGATCATAAGATTTACTGCCTTGACCATGCCAAGATCATTAGATTTACTGCCTTATAATTGGTCACGATCATTAGTTTTACTGCTGTATAACAACTCAAGATCATGAGATTTATTGCCTTATAACAGGTCAAGATTATTTGATTTCCTGACTTATAACAGGTCAAGATCATTAGATTTACTGCCTTAAAACCAATAAAGATCATAAGATTTACAGCCTTTTAACAGGTCAAGATCATTCGATTTACTGCCAAATAACAGGTCAAGATCACTAGATCTACTGCCTTATAACAGGTCAAGATCATTAAGTTTATTGTCTTTTAGCAGGTCAAAATCATTAGATTTACTGATTTGTAACAGGTCAAGATCATTAGATTTACTTCATTGTAACAGGTCAAGATCATTTGATTTACTGACTTATACCAGGTCAAGATCATTAGATATACTTCCTTAAAACCCGACAAGATGTTTAGATTTACTGTCTTATAACAGGAGATCAATAGATATTCTGCCTTATAACAGGTGAAGATCATTAGATTTCCTGCTTTATACCAAGTCAAGATCATTAGATTTACTGTCATGTAACAGGTCAAGATCATTACACTTACTTCCTTCCAAGATCACTAGATTTATTGACTTGTAACAGGTCCAGATTATTAGATTTACTTCCTTTTAAAAGGTCAAGATTATTAGATTTACTGCCTTATAAGAGGTCAAGATGATTAGATTTACAGCCTTAAACAGGTTAAGATCATTACATTTGCTGCCTTATAAGAGGTCAAGATTATTAGATTTACTTCCTTGTAACAGGACAAGAACATTGGATTTACTGCCTTATAACATGTGGACATCAATAGATATTCTGCCTTGTAACAGGTCTAGATCATTAAATTTACTGTTTTATAACAAGTCAAGATCATTAGATTTACTGCCTTATAAAAGGTCAAGATTATGAGATTTACTTCCTAGTAACAGGACAACAACATTAGATTTACTGCCTTATGACCGGGGAAAATCATTAGATTTACTGCCATATAACAGGTCAAGACTATTAGATTTACTGCCTTATAAAAGGTCAAGATCATTAGATTTACTGCTTTAAATAGGTCAAGATCATTAGATTTACTGCCTTATAACAGGTCAAGAGCATTAGATTTACTTCATTGTAACAGGTCAAGAACATTACATTTACTGCCTTATAACCGGGGGAAGTTCTTTAGATTTACTGCCTTATAACATGTCAAGACTATTAGCTTTACTGTCATAAACATGTCATGATCATTAGATTTACTGCATTATAACTGGTCAAGATCATTAGATTTACTTCATTATAACTGATCAAGATCATTCGATTTACTGCCCTATAACCAGTCAAGATCATTAAATTTACTGCCTTATGACAGGTCAAGATCATTAGATTTACTGCCATATAACAGGTCATATACATTAGATTTGCTGCTTCGTAACAGGTCAGGATCATGAGAAATATTGCCATATAACAGGTCAAGATCATTACATTTACTGCCATATAACAGGTCAAGATAAATATTTACTTCTTTAAACAGTTCAAGATCATTGGATTTACTGCATTATAACTTATCAAGATCATTAGATTTACTGTCTTGTAACAGGTCAAGATCATTAGATTTACTTCATTGTAAGATCATTAGATTTCCTTCCATTTATAACAGGTCTAGATCATTAGATTTACTGCCTTATAAAAGGTCAAGATTATTAGATTTACTGCCTTATAACAGGTGAAGATAATAATATTTACTGCCTTGAACATGGCAAGATCCTTAGATTTACTGCCTTATAATAGGTCAGGATCATTAGTTTTACTACCTCATAACAACTCAAGATCGTTAGATTTATTGCCTTATAACAGGTCAAGATCATTAGATTTACTGCCTTAAAACCAGTAAAGATTATAAGATTTACAGCCTTTTAACAGGTCAAGATCATTCGATTTACTGCCTTATAACAGGTCAAGATCATTGGATTTACTGCCTTATAACAGGTCAAGATCATTAAGTTTATTGCCTTTTAGCAGGTCAAGATCATTAGATTTACTTATTTGTAACATGTCAATATCATTAAATTTTCTGCATTGTAACAGATGAAGATCATTTGATTTACTGACTTATAACAGGTCAAGATCATTAGATATACTGCCTTAAAACAAGTCAAGACTATTAGATTTACTGTCTTATAAAATGAGATCAATAAATATTCTGCCTTATAACAGGTCAAGATCATAAGATTTCCTCCTTTATAACAGGTCAAGATCATTAGATTTACTGTCTTATAACACGTCAAGCTCATTAGATTTACTTACTTCCAAGATCATTATTAGATTTACTGCTTTGTAACAGGTCCAGATCATTAGATATACTGCCTTTAAAAGGTCAAGACTATTAGATTTACTGCCTTACAACAGGTCAAGATAATTAGATTTACTGCCTTAAACAGGTCAAGATCATTAGATTTGCTACCTTATAAGAGGTCAAGATCATTAGGTTTACTTCCTTGTAACAGGACAAGAACATTAGATTTACTGCCTTATAACATGTGGAGATTAATAGATATTCTGGCTTGTAACAGGTCTAGATCATTATATTTTCTGCTTTATAACAAGTCAAGAACATTAGATTTACTGCCTTATAAAAGGCCAAGATCATTAGATTTACTTCCTAGTAACAGGAAAACAACATTAGATTTACTGCATTATGACCGTTGAAGATCATTAGATTTACTGCCTTATAATAGGTCATGATCATTAGATTTATTGCCTTAAACAGGACAAGATCATTAGATTTACTGCCTTATATCTGGTCAGGATCATTAGTTTCACTGCCTT
>JAUUDZ010356394.1:0-15859 GCA_032361705.1 Panulirus versicolor | reverse complement strand
CTTACCTTCACTATACGTCAGGCAGAAACAGCAGTTCATTAGATCGTCTTAACAACCCATGGTACGGAACTGTTTACACCCGTTTTCTCGTGAATCCCATTTCTCGTGGTTTCTATTTTTCTCATGACGTCGTGGCTGATAGAAAGTTAACCTACGGTTTTTTTTTATTGCGCTTCATGTAAGTTAGAATACTGAAAGTCCTTGAACTTTTTTCGCTTTATTTTTCGTCTGTCAGAGGCTTTTTATGTCATTTTCTGGATATCATTATCAAATCCGCTGGGCTCTGAAGAAAACGGGAGACAAAGAGGATACCGAACTCAACGCCATCTATCGACCGAGTGCTTATTTAAAGGAAAAGGGTTCAACTTAGTCATATAACTGCAGGCAGGGTTGGAGAGTCGTCTCCCAGTAGGACTCAGTGGCTACGAGTCGATGATTAATTCGCCGACGACCACAGTTTGTGAGTGAGTGACGTGAGTAAGGTGTGGTCCGGGCACCACGGAAGATCTGCGTTCGAGATTTCAGTAAGGGAATTAGTGATGGTGGATTTTGTTCGTAAACTGAAGTTCTAGGCTTTTAAAGAGCTGTAATTCTGTTCATAAAAGAAATATGTGATCTAGGTATAAGCTGGGGAGATTTAAAGTTATAACCAGGTCTTTTACATTTGGTTCTTGAGTTTGAACATGTGATTTCAGTTGCCATGTAGAACTAGTGGTCTGTTCTCGCCCATGGGGAAGAACCGGTAGTTTAAAGTATTTTGGGGACACTTCTCTTGATTACCTCAATTGAATCTGCGACTTGTCTTTAAACCGTTGTCCCTCTACTTTGTTAGGTTGAAACTGTGGCTCAATGTTTTGTTGGGCTAAATCAGTGGCCCTGTATCAAGCTAGGCTGAACTGGCGACTCTATACTTTTCTAGTTTAAACCAGTGGTCGTATAATGTTAGGTTGATATTGTGGCACCATCTATTTTCATAGATCAAATCGGCTAATATCATTTCCTAGGTTGAAGCAGATGCCGTAAGGTTGTACTAATGTCAGGATGACACGGGTCCTTTATTTCTGCCTAAGCTGGAGTCGCTAGCGGCGTTCTGTAGGGCTTCTTCCTGGAACCACCGCAAACGAATCGCTCAAGTGCATGAATGGTCTTCTGTACCCTGCCCTGTTTGAATCTGAGGTCAACCTGAACTATTTCAGGCTAGATAGTGGATGACCTGAACCAATTCCTGCTCGAACCAGTTGTTGCTTTGAAACCTTTCCTGTTCGAACCAGAGGACAAACTGAAGCCCTGTTTGAACCATTGTCTGATTGAACCTTAGAACAAGAGGTTGTCCAGTGCCGGCAAATGTTCGTTTTAAATTCAGTATATCATAAATCTATCTTGTAAAGATTCGGATGTTTCACTTAGTGTGACAAGTGCAACTTCGAATGTTTGTGTCACAAGTGCAACTTAATGGAATTCTAGGATATCTGTGGACTCGTAGCACTAACAAGAAATGACGCTTAAGAGATGAGTTTGATCCTGTGATAAATGACCGTAGTGTCCTCTGGCTCTCCAAGGATTAAAGCATTATCCCTCTCGAACCACTGGGCCCTCCGCTGACACGAGGTTGAACCAGTAATTTAGAACGCCCTTGCAGACTAAACAGAGCTTCCCAAGTCTTTTAAAAAGAAAAAAAATCTCTACAAAAGATCGAACCAGGACCCATAGATTTCCTCGTAGAGACAGTACTACTCTCCTAACCCGAGCTATTTTGCTGTTCTTGTTTGGTAAAATCTATCGCGCAATTTCCAGTACATTGTTGACCCACCCCCACCAGATCGTGGCGTGAGCGGGCCGTGACCTTCCTTGACCTGACGTCCACCGCTGGGTGTAGTGTACCAGACGATGCCGAGGCTACGCCTTCTGTTGACCTGTGTCGCCACCCTCCTCCTCCCGTCCTTGACCTCAGCCATCACTGTCAATCACTCCAGGTGAGTTCAGAGGTTAAGCTTTTTATTTACCAGGGATGATCCCGGTGGAGCTGGAGCTGTGTTGCTGTGCGTTCGGGCACAAAGGATAAGTTAGGGGACAGTAGAGCCCCCTTGAGGTCCAAACTGCCTCGTACACTACCAGGGATTAGCTTCTTTGAGACAGTCCCTGCGGCAGTCACCGCCTGTGCTGTGTACGTGACAGATGCGCGTGGTAATGCCCAACCCGTTCACAGATGGAGGTGGCAATACTAAAGCAACCGGATGATCCACGTGATAGTACTAGCTTAGGAAGCAGATTCATGTGCACAAACACACACACACACACACACACTGTTGAAAGAAACTGTCTTAACAATGACAGTTCCTTGCAGCGTGTGTCAAGCCAACCTTGGAACAGCATTTATTCAAAAACATACTGAAATGTTAACATTAACAATAAAATCATACATATCTAAGAAGTTAGCAAGACGTAAACTGGCTTGCAGATAAAGATGCACAAAGAACCTATGGTATCAGAGGACAACTTTCAAAGTCGAATGAATTTGAAGAAAAGAAAGCTGGCGACAAGAACATTCAAATCCAACAAGCCTCCTGGAAAGTAGGAGAAACATTTTACTGGAATTCTTGGGCAGAGTGGAGGGCCTGGGGGGATTTTCCAGACTTCTCTAGGGAGGGAGGGTGGGCGTTCCAAGATTTTAGTGACTTAGCCTCCAGAATCTGGAGGATTTCCTAAGTCACAAATCTTAGTCTTAATGGGGGAAGGAGGTTCATGGATTTGCATATCTGGGCCACTAGGATTCCCACACGAAGTGCTACTGTGTAAGGAACTTTCAGTTTTTTGAAAATCTTTCCAGAGATTTGTGGAGGTAAATACGGTGCATCATATATACGTGTGGGGTATGGAGAGTTATGAGGAGGATCTTGGCAATAGATAAGAGCGCCTTGTGTGGTTCAGTGGGAATGATTGCGATATTTTCTTCCATGACTACAACTTCAGCTGGAGTAACATGAACAAGTATCAGATAGGCTTCGAAGGGTGAACTAGGGTCCTAGACAGGCCATATGCATGCTGAAGTTGAATCGGCATTTTCTCATTCATTGGTGTACGTTTATTACGAAATATTCATTGCATTCTATAAATGGCCTTCCCTTGCCCTTTCAACATTACCCTACATGCCTATACCCTTACGTACACATGCTTTTTTTACGTACACACACACACGTGCGCGCGCGCGCGAAAAATAAAAAACTCGCACGGCGAGATGGGCAAATACGCATGACGTTGATTATTGGACTCTCAGCATGATAAGGTCTTTCCAGTTGTGTAATTCGGGGGAACTCTTTGAAAGCAAAACTGCATGAGTCTTTACCATTTTGCTCGACTTTTATTATCCATAATCAAAACCTCGTCACAGATTCTCACCTGGAATTACTTTACCCAGCGGGTACAAGCAGGATGGACAAAGCAATTCCAGTAGTGACGACTTCAACTCCTCCCAAGTGTGGCACGGGTCAGGCCTGGCTACCGACGGAGGCGCTGAAGGCAGCGGCAGCGTTCTGGGTATAGCTTTGGAATCCCTGTGGGAGAGGGTTCGACCTTACATCTTCCAGGACACGGCCAAAGTCGGTAAGTGTGATGCAACTTAGTGTGTGTATCATCTCTACGTGTCGGCGACATACATCTTTTACACGTTACTTCCTTACTGAACCGACAACACGAGACATCTTTTACACTGAACAGACGCAGGACATCTTTTACACATTAATCACTGAATCCACGACACCGAACATTTTACACGTTAGTTCTTTATTGGGTCTACGATACAGAACATATACTAATCGCAGAATTTTGAGTGGCTGTCGAATCTTTTAACACTAGTAATCTATTCCCTTCATCCCTAGATTACAATCATCACATGCTTACGTCTTTCTATAAATCACAAAGTTACCCTCATTCTATCGTCTTCTAACGAACGGTGTTGGAGAGATTGTTGTGCGAACGTCTGAAAGGGAGACCATAAGTTATCTGAATAAATACCAGCTTTGTTTTTTCATTATACGCGTCTAAACTGCACCGTCCTGTGTATTAAGCTCCATAGCATGATCGGGTCGTGCAAAGCCTTACTGCATAGGATTACTGATTGTTGTTGACTTGTATCATATGGCAGTATTGCTGATGTAACTGGTGTGTTTGATCCCCCGACCAGCCGATCGCTTGACGGCCTTCAGGCAACGAATGCTCATGAAGGCCGAAGACGCCGTGAATCTGTACACCCGCGCAGCCGCAACCCGCTTTCCAGGTGAGTCGATTCGCCCTGTTCCACTATAGCTCCCATAAGGCAGGTACGTTGCCTATGTTCCCTTGGCCCTACTCTCATCGTGGCACATAGTGACAATCGATGACACGAAAGATTTGGTAATGAATCACGTATGTCTCAGTCCCAGGCAGGCAGAGGTTTGCTCGACGACTGGAGAGCGTAGGAGATGCTACCAGCGAGGGAGGATGGACACGCCAGAGGGTGAAGAGGGAAGCCCTGCATAATATCTTCAACTACAAAGACCCAGACGGTGAGTGGCAACCACACTCTTCAGGGTTTGTTGTAGCAGCGATGGCTTGAGCTATGGCCGTGGGGATTTTCCTTTCCCTGGTAGGTTGAACCATGCTACAGAGGTCAAGCCTGAGCTGTCACACCCTAACACATGAAGGCTATTTTCTCTCCTATACTTTTTGTTCTTCCCTTCCTGGTCTATCAAAACTTGAAAACTGGTAAAGAGCGTACCAAATATATGTAATTTACATTTTTTTTTTTTTCTTCCGGCTTCGCAGGTCTGCCAATTTTGAGCAAGATAGAGGGACTGTTGGACCTGGGAGTACGTGCCTCCAGGAGCATCGAAATGACCCAGTGGAACGGGCGGCTGATCGTGGCTGTTATAGACGCCGCCATGAACGTGTCCATCTATGCTGTGGACGAACAGATCAGACAGGTGGGTGGGTTTCTGGGCTCCTCGCTAACACCAACGACGATGCTTCGTAAATCCAGTTCACGATCTGTTTGGACAGGATAAAGTGTTGGACCGAAGTCAGTGGCACATAATAAGCATATCTTAGACCTACAAACATTAGGTGTTAGTGAAGGAAAGGAAAGCAACCATGATAGTCGAACTTTCAACTAGAAATTGAATATTAGGGTTTTGGTGCTAAAAATATTAGTGTTTTGTTACTGAAATTCTGACTGGAGTTGGCTGATTATTCCACATTGAGGCCTGTCAATTGCCAGGGTCACTGAGGCTATGAGTGTCACGCTATGACCATTAATTTGAAAACCTGTCACACCAGCAAGCGTTGACGATAATTCTACGCTTAAACGCTCTCGCATGCTTATAAACACCTTCGTAACCTGAATGAATTTTTATAATTCTACACACACACTCTAACTATATACACCGTCGTAGCCACAATGGATGAAATTATTTGGTTTCGATATATGTTTGGGACAGGAAGGTAGTAAAGAAGTAAAAGTAAAGCGCTAATTTTCCAAGGAAGGTTAGACGAAGAGAAGTTAGTTATCAATTAGTGGTTGGAAGTGGAAGTTAACAAGCGTGTTCAGACACACAGGAGTGAAATTCGACAAAAGGCGTGTTGGAACCTTTAAATTGTCATGTAAATGAGATCAGTACGAAGCTCTGAAAGCTTGTGTGAGTGTGTGTGTGTCTGTGTGTGACGTGCTTCCAGGAAGGAGTACTTAACCCAGCCTTGGGCATGAGAAAAGATTAGATACAAATTCGCAACACGACAGACGTTGCTGACTATTTAATCCTCCAATACCTTCACATCTGGGCAGGTCCATCACACCGCCAGGCTGAAGGGCGACCACAAGTGCGACTTCTGCCGCGTGGGTCTGGGCCGTCTACTTCTCGTGTGTATCACCGTCGGGGAGCCGGATCCATACCAAGGTTTCTTCAGCGGCGAGGACACGTTGGACGAAGTGACGGTCTACCTGGTGGATGAGGAAGCCCCTGGTCAGGGCCGTCTGCACCTGAACTTCCTCCAGACCATCCCGACCCCGAGTCCTCGATACGTCGATATCTGGTAGGCAGGGAGAGGCCCTGGTGTGGCGGAGGGCGAAAGGTTAGCAAGTTGCACTAAGGGTGGGAGTTGAAATTTGACATTGAGACGCTCAAGTCCATAATGGCACCTGGGTAGGTAGGAGACCCAAGGTAATCAAAGCAATTAATGAAATTACGGCATGGATCACGAAAATGAGGTAAAGTAATTCCAGTGTAGTAGAGTTGAGCGGATAGTACAAATTTCGTGAGACTGTAACTTCGAATTTCTGGTCAGGGTAAACTTAATAATGTCCCTCCAAACACCGAGGTTATGTGGCGTTCAACAAGAAACTTGTTTGTATGAAACACCTTCGTTGTTTGCGAGTTACATTTTCAGTTACATTTGTAAATGCTGCATGTTTGAAATGGACTCCATGACTGCATACGACGTTGTCATGTTGACCTGTGAATGAAAGTGAGTATAAACTACGACAGACACAATGGTATGTTTCTTGGAAAAGCGCTCAAAACATTGGTTCATAACGAGTAATTAACATGCACGTGTACCACCCCACAGGACGCAGCAGCACAAGACCTACCTGGCCGTCATCAACGCGGAGGTCACCGTAACCAACGGAATGTCTGGGGGACACGCAGGGTACGGGACCTACAAGAACTACCACACCACCTCCCGCCTCTACCGCTGGACGGGTCTCTACTTCGACATCGTCCAGGAACTGCCGGGCACCAACCCGAGAGCCGTCCACTACTTCATAGCCAGCAAGTTCTTCTTCCTGGCCGTAGCCAACTTCAGGAATAACAAGGGTAAATGAAAAGATGTTGTGTACGTCTTCTTACCTATATGCCCATGAGTTTGATGTGTGATTAACGATAGAACTTCTGTTTAACGAGTGTATTAACCGTCCACAGGCCAACACAACTGCGACAGCGTCATCTACCGGTACTCTGTGGACATGAACCGATACGTGCCCTTCCAGCAGATCCTCACCAAGGGCGCCACACACTTCGAGAGCTTCACCCTCGGCGTCGACCCGCGGAAGAACACTTTCCTGGCTGTGGCCAACTTCTGTGAGGATGACGAGTTCGGTGGGTGGAATTTTCGACACTTTGTTTTCCCACGTACCATCTGCCAGCTTAGTGTCTCATCCTCACATTCTTGTGCCTCTCCCTTCACTCGACCCAGTGCAAACAGTTTGCCTTCCTCCTCTTTCTATCCTTCCTCACGCACTTGCCTAACCGCGCACACTCACCACATGTCAAACCAGTACCTTTTCCATATAAGTATGGCGTGGTCCTATTTATCATCGTACATGTCACTGTTCCACATCTAAATTGTGTACTCTGCTTGCTGCACATCCTGGTCCTGAAATAATCTTTCAACTCTTCCACCTACTCCTTCACCAGTGTTCTCTGGACATCAGTATTGGATGAACTCTTGTTAGCCACACGAGTGAACTAGCTATCGCCTGAGACGGACCATCAACATTGTGGCATTTAATCTCTCACCTTAGTCTCAAGATTTTTTCAGCTTGATATTCTACTATTGATACTTTTGGGAGAGTAACCTCCTACCATGTACAGTGCCTTGGATGAAGTGGATCCGCTACCCACAGTTTTAACATCCTTTACTGTATCGGAAGAATCTTGTTTTCGGTGTAATCTGGTCCACAAGCGTCAGTCTAAGATCCACCAACCGCAGGATGGTAATGTTAAGCCTTATGTCCCCTCATCTTAGTTGTTAATCTACCAGAATGTTCCTTGCCACATCCAGGTCCCAATCATACTCTTGTCTTTAAGAAAATTTTTAGATCTTTTTCTTCGCTTGCGTCTTGCACGTATCCATTTCTTTGCCTTCTTTTGATAGCTGTCTACCGTCTGTAGTCTCTTGTCTCCATCCCTAAATTTAGGTTACACCATCTTGTTATGCATTAAAAACATTACTTGGACAAGTCTTTTGTTATAGAATACTTCATTTACTGAAAATTTTCTGTACACAGAATGCCGTGTCTTGACATCAACCGTTTAATCTGAAGAATCTTCCGGGATTTTGTATACTACCCTTTTTATCAACTTTCTCACTTTACAATGCTGTGCTTTAGCACTCGTATTCTCTAACGAATTGGTGTTTTCTCTCGTCTCCTAATATTCTGTCGACTTTTTACGATGGCTGTCGCATTCCTCAATCATTCCAGGTACGCTTACACCTTGTAACCTTCATTAAATGTTTTTCAACACTCATTACATGTTACAACAAACCTAAATTACCATTTGGTTCGAGTTGGTATGACAATGTAAATTCTAGAAGAGGACAAGTCTTCGCAATTATGCACATTAACATTACTAACCTGAACATATTTATCCGTTATCATTTCCAATATCAGCAGCAAGAGGGAAAAATGTTAATTTACATAAATGTTCTTTTTGGTGTAAAACTATAAATAGTTACGGTGAATGGTATGAAAAAAGAATTTCATTTTTCAGGCAACTGCAACCCCTATACAACATCAAGAATCTACCAGTACCACCTTGGGAAGTTCGTTCTCTTCCAGGAGATACCAACTAACCACGCCATCCAGTGGTTGGCTGTTCAGGTATAATGTATACAATGAGCTTGCAAGAGTGTAAATCGTGCGTGGGATAGTGAGAGGAAGCGATATGATATACAGGGGACTTCGTGCTGTCGGTGTATTGAAATATTACCTAAAGAATGTACTTTTTTCCGGGCATAGCTTTCAAGTTTTTCTGCTCATTGAGTCGTACTTAAATTGAGTAATTAGATTGTATAAGTTAACATTTTCAAATGCTAATGACTGTCGAAGTTAATTGCTTAATGCTACAAAGACCGTAGACTCAGGCTGAGCTAGATCGTCACTCCTTTAACAATATAGACACGATTCTTGTCTGAATACTATATTTTTTCCCACATAGAATTTAGTTTTCACCTACATCATTTCAAGTTACGACACTGTTACGTCAGTCGGGTACGCGACCTTGACAATCTCGCGCCTTGTCTTGGGTCAGGTGGAAGACACCGTGCTCTTAGCCGTGGCCAGCAGTGTGACTGGGGTCAAGTTCTACCAGTACAATGGATGGCGGTTCACGCCCACGGAACTGCAGCGCGCGGAAGGTCCCTTCGGCGTGGGGGTCACCAGCATGTCTGCCGTCACCTGGAATGGTTTGGTGATCATGGGTGAGTCGCGCTCCTTCTCCTCCAACCACTTCTGTGCGGTTAATTCCCTATCTATAATTACCCAAAGGCCAATTTTTGAGAGTCCTGGTGTTAACCAGGACCTCCCTAAGGGCCCTTGCAGTCCAAGGATGCTCTACATCCAGTAGGATGGAAATGTAAACTCCTTTGGAGTAGGTAGGTCTCGGACGAGACTGTACTCGGTGATACAGCCTTGCTAATTGGTGACTTTTCACTCATGGTTCAACACTTTGCAACCGGAGTCCGGTAACACCTGTCTATTGGATTATATAATGAATATGGTGCTTTTAAAATCATACTTTAAGAAAACTAGATTTGGTTAGTGACTTTTATATCAGAAATATTTGTTTTCGCAAAATGGACGTGTTCCTGAGTACGTAATGACCTTATGTATGCAGGTGTGAGCAACGAGGATGATGGCAGGTCGTCCAATGAACCAACGCTGTACACCATATCCTTCAGAACCGAAAAGTCGCTACAAGTAAGGGCCACTTGAAGTAGCGTAGGACATGGAAAATGTGGGAATAACTAGTGAAATTCATCCAAATATCTTCGTATCTTTAATGAAGGGGATTTGATGCTGGGGGGGCCACGAGAGACCTTGTTTACCGATGTAATAATCCCGCACTTTCGTCAGGAGTTCTACGAGGCCACAGAGAAGCGGTGTCAGGACCTGTTGAAAGGAGCGAGGGAGCAGGATGTCGACATTCTTCTTCAACAGCTGGAAACCAACCCCATGATCACTGGGCCTCACGCCTTCACGGTTCCCGTGGTTATTAAGGGGAACCTGACCGTGCTCTCGCCTAGTGAGGTCACGCAGGTATTTGTCGGGGCTTGTCTCACACGCGTTTTAAACTGTCGTTGTGTTATGTCTTTGATGTGTGTACACTCATCATGAAAGACAAAACATTTAACATGTAAGTAGCGGGTACTATTTAAGTATTGAATATCTTGCTTGGTCAGATTCGACATCTTGACGTTGAGTAATTGTAGTTAATAAACACGTATACGAAAGTTGGAAATTGCTCGTGTGAATATGCAATATACCATATTTATTATACTGATGATATATTGCAGTAATACAGGCACGCCCTTGTATTCTCGAATATTATTACTTGCCAGTTTCAAGCCGCTGTATATGGGCAGGACAGATACACAGATCCCACTCCTATATATCTTTAAAACAGTCTTTACATAGTAGTGAGATGTGTTCTATGCATCAAACATATCTTAAGACTATTGTCGACGCCATGCGTCATACCATAACCACGATGTTGTCGCCGTCAGGTGTTAAGGCACTGCTCTCTGGTGACAATAGTTTCAATTTCTTGTAATATATTTCCCAGTAAAAGCCAGACCACTTAGCCTTGTCCATGGGTTTGTGTCTTGTACATAGCTTCCTTGTACATGTCCAGGTGCACGTCCGGTCCACGGGCGAACTGTTCCCAGCCACTTTACGCGGAGTACAACACAAGATCGAAGCCCTGGAACAGGAACTGGGAGGAGCCTGGCGAAGGTTCGTCAACACCATCCCTATCAACAGCCCCATCACATGGCCTGGTACGTCTTATCTCAACCCTCCGCATTACCTACCCTTGTTTCTGATGTCTAAAGTAGGATCAGAATCCCCTACAGTCACTCGATGTATCTGACACGATTGTAGTGTCGCCCTAACACCATCCTTAAATTACCTGACATTGTAATGGACCCCTAACAGCCTGCTTAGTCTAAACAAAGTCGTATGGGGTAATTTTCAACTGGCTTCCCTTCTGTCTCCACCACAGTCATCACATCCATGATTTGGCCTTCATGATCATATCCTGGTCGCACTTCCTTGCTTAATTGCTATATATAACTCTGACGCTTGCCCGCTGTTAACCCCAGTTTGCGAGGAGCGATAGGAAAAGATGAAGACGGGCCGCATTCCTTCGCATCCATTGCAGCGTGTGTAATGCTCCACAATCATGTCCCATAGACCTTTACATGGTTAACCCAGGACGCGTCACATACCCTGGTTCAGTCCATTGACATCATGTCGCCCCCTGTATACCACATCGTTGCAATTGGCTCTATCCCGTGTGCATCCATCACACTCCACCATATTCAGGTCTCGATTACTCTACATCATTCACTCCATCCTTCCATCTCCAGTTGGGTTTCTTTCCTTTGTCGTTTCCCCCTCCACTTGCGACGCATATTTCCTGTTTTAGAAGTGTCTTTGTTCGACTTCATTTGTATATAAAGCCAATGTGGATGAAACTTTTTTTCTTTCAGATGACCTTCACTTCACTCATTTGATAATTGGGTCCGCCGGCGTGTCCTCTGTGAGTGACCTGAGGGCAGTTAGGGTCAATGGTCAGCTGATCCCTGCCGTCGACGACCTCGTTCGCCTAGAAGACTCTGGTCGTGTCCACCTGGGCACAATGAGTTTTACCCAGATAGATTCGCAGGTATACTTTGTGTGGGATTTCGTATCGAACAAAGCAACGTATGTCTTAATGTCCAATTAGGTTCTTAAGAAGAGATATAGAAATTCTTAAACATTTTTGACCATAGATTAATGAACTAAGCTCCGAGTCTGTGGTCTCTTGATATAGCTGGGAAATGTAGCTTATATATTACCTATCCACATAGTAGTTACATATATACCTATCCACAGTCTGCGACATTTGTGGAGAGCTTACAAGGTCACCCCGTCTCCTCGTACGTGACCCTGTCTGGCCAGCACACAATTAGCGGAGAAACGACATTCCTGGACGTGCTGTGGACCCCTCACGTCCACGCTGCCTCGTCCCTTGACGGCGTACACGTCGCCACAGACACCATCCTTCTGACCACCACCGTCCAGAACCACACAGGTCTGCTCCCTGCCCACTCCTAACCTACTATGACCCAGTGATTGCTAATATATATATATATATCTTGATCTCTAGAAGTTCGCTATCACAGTGAGACATGTCGAATCTTGACAGAAGACTGAATGATTTTAGAAGCAGTAGCGTTCCGTGTCTTGAAGTGGTTCTACAGAACTAGGATGACCTGACATTGGGATCTTACTTTGAGCAATTTTGCCGTAGCCTTGCAAATGACCTTGCCTAATGACGTGACCTAATCTTGCATGCAAACTCTCTTGATAACCTCGCGTGTTATAATCCCCGAGAGAGTTCATCGGGGAATTTCATGACCAATTGCCTCGTTTGACCCTTTCTAATGACTTTCATTTTGCCTGCTACAGGATCTCTCGCCTGTAGCAACTTGGAGGTCGACTCTCTCCAAGTCAATACCATCAACGACATCAACATTGATCACTTGTTGCAAAGCCTCGTGACCCGTGATGCTGCAGCCTCCATCACAGGTAAACAACCTCGAACACCCTTCCATCACTGGTCACAGGTCAACACTTCTCCATAGCCAGCAGACGCTACTCCATCAATGGTAAACACTCCATAATCAATAGGTTTCATGGTGCTACTCCACTGGCAGAAGTCTCGTTGATGATCTCCACAATGAGTGGGATGTGTTTTTCTTCCATTAGTGCTGTTGCCAGCAGTGTAATTATTTTTTCTTTTCGAGGGTAGGAAAGGAAGCCTCGAGACCCCTTATGTAAACTTCCTTGTACTTCTGAGGAAGAAAAAAAAGGGCTAAGCCTCGCGGAGGAGGGTAACACTGGACCCAATCTACAATGAAACTTGGGAGAGGAGGAGATGTACACATTTTCACGTTCTGATGTATATAATCGCAGAACCAAAGAATCAAACATCTGAATGATGAACGAATGGGTAGTTCTCGCAGTCGGCTGACGATAACGTTCGCATACAACTTAATGTAATCTTAACATTTACTCCATAAGTGAACGACACGGGTGTTATGACGAAGGCTTCACATGGCTGAACACTGAAATATTGTTTCCCAAACCTGCAGAAGATCCCCCATTTAGCCCTCCGCATCTAGCACGCCCCTCTGTTGCCATCACTCGGCATATAGTCTCTCTATCACCCGTGGTGGACGGTAATAAACGTACACAATCGCCAAGAAACTCGCCAAACACATTTGTCACTTGCCAAACGTGCCACGAGCAATACAGCGACCTCCACCAGCTAGACAAAGCAGACCCTACTTGGTAATACACGGTGGGCAAGCACATCCAACACATCTAGTCTGTGGATATCAAACTGCAGGTTTCAATATACGTAAATACGAACAGGAGGAAATGTAAATTCCATCACGAATGTACTCGTAGCGTTTGATAAGTTGGAAGGTTTGAAATCCGGAGGACTGCATTTTGACAACAGTTCTAAGTTATCAAAGAAGAATCTTAGAAAAAAAATTATAATAATTCAAATTCAATTTTTTCAGGATTTTTAAATATTTCTGATCCCTACAGCTACTAGAGTGAATCTAGGGGCTTAATATTCAACGTAAATGTACATACAAGACCTTTAAAGCTTGCCGGGTGAATTTAAAAAGATAAAAATGATCGAATATTAAACATAAATGCAAGCTGCACAGGCACTTTAGTTTATCTTCATAAATTTTCAGGTCATGTTCGTATCCTGGGCGACCTCATATATCCCGGGAACCTGGAGGTCAACCTCACCTCGAGTGTCGACCTCATCAACCCATTAAGGACAGATGATAAAAACCTGCAGCTCGTAACAGGTAAGTGAGGCTCCCCGGTAGAGTTTTTGGTCCCATTATCTGTTGTTGTCCCTTAGTGGTGGGGTTGGGGGAGGATCTGAACCAAGTCTGGGTCCCAAGTCGCTTGACACTGGCGAGGAAGAGGACAATCAACATCTTCGATGACACAAGGAACAAGACTCCTTTACGGACGTCTGTGCCACCATTTGTGAGCTGTTTTTTCCACCATGTCACTTCAGTAGGATCTACCAAAAAGTTGATCAGTCTCGGGCCCCAACCGTGATTTCCTGTGCAGGACCACATAGCCGTGAAGGGTCTTCCTGGTCATGGCCAGAAGCAGTTTCGTCCCTCATATCAAGACTCCTAATCTTCAACTATCTACCACACCTAAAGTCGAATCAAAATCAAATTGCCACACACAGACACGTAGTGTAAAACACGTATGTCATTATGTGAAACACGTGTAGTAATCAAAAATGGTAATAACACACGCACGACATTATTTTCGCATCCACTGCAACATCCTGCACCATTACACGACCACCATATGCAACTTCGTGCACACACTCGCCTTGCACCCGACCGAATACAACTAAAAAAAAAAAAAACCGTCCAAAACGAATGTTCAGCCTTCCAAACTTCCACCTCCCTCCCTACCATATATAGAAACCACCACTCTACAAATCAGTCCAGAGAGGAGCCAGACTCTTCGTCTGTCACCCACCATCTGCTCCACAACCAATACGACCAACAGCCCTAGCGAGAATCCAACTCCCTCCTCCCATCACAATACCCGGTTGGCCGCCGACCATCACCCAATAGCTCATCACCTCCCCCTCTCCATACAATAGGCGTCTCGGAGCGATCTGTAAATGTTCCCGGACACCTGAGGGCCGTCCATTAGCCTTGCACACCTCTGAGATGAGGTTGCGAGGAGGACAGCAACATGTGTGTGTTGGCTGATCTTGTGTTCGTATTACTACTGTTTGAGCCCTTTTCTATTTCTCTACATCTGTGTTTACCAGTAACTATCTGCACAGTACAGGGAGGGGAGTTCTACACTCGTGGGCCTCCATCTCTCGACCAGTGTCTGTATTCCTAAAGCTCTTTCAAAGTTGTGTTCAAAATACACTTCATCCTAGTTTACTTATCTTCCACGCCTCTAGTGCTCTCGACGTACTTTTTTGCAGCTTGGGTTTCAATCCTCATTTTGTAACTGTTATTCATTTCACCCTTAAAAGACCTGGCACCTCTGATGGTAACAAACTGGGTCAGAAACTCAAAGGTTGTAGCCACCCTTTGCTCTTGTATGGTGGACAAATGTATAGCCTTTAACCTCTCACAGTAAGTCTGATCTCTTAATTCTAGTACCGTTTCTGTTTCCCTCTTTAGGACCTTCTCTATTAGTCCTGTTCTTCTTTGTTGGGGTGGCGAGCCTTCAGAAGTATATTGCAACACTGAAGTAACGTAACGATCCAAAGTCTATTTCTTTGCCCAGCACACTTGAATTCTGTTCAAAATGTCAAGACAGATTTTCTCCATTGGTTCTTCTAAGATGGGCATTCTGGCGACAAATCTATATAATGTTGACGTCAAAAACCTTCTCGGATAGATTCCAACACGCTATTTCCTGACTGATGATCGTATTGAGAAATTCCATCAGTCCTATCCGTATTACCTTGCATAGGTTCAATTTCAACCATGGATCATAACCTTCTTGTAATTTGTCTGTGTTCCCTTGTAAAGTGATGCAATCGCCTTCACTTTTTATCTTTTCCCATGACCTTAGTACCATCAGTAAACTTGTAAGTACGAGAAGTCCTTCAGGCCAGTCAACTAACTGGTGTAACAGTTGGGCCACTGTGCAGGGCAGCAGTAGCCAGTCACTTGTCTGTTGTACTGTACTAACTGGTATAATCTGTTGGGCCACGGTGCAGGGCAGCATCGGGTGGAGAGCGTGAGGAGCCAGTCG
>JAUUDZ010356284.1:0-15860 GCA_032361705.1 Panulirus versicolor | reverse complement strand
TATATATATAATCAAAGTACATCTTATTCATACATCTGTTCAGCTTTCTGGGCAAATTTCTCAAATGTATAAACACCACGGATCGATTCGTCGAATTAAAAGACAGCCAGCCACCAGTCACCTACCGTTTTGTGCTGGGCCCCACCTCAGCTCGGTGGGGGTAACATGGATTTTTTTTTCTTTACCGCGGCACCGATGGCGTGATACATCTGTGTGACATGTGTAATATACAGACATAGTAGTCACAGGATCTGTCTCGGTTCCATACCAGCGAGCTCGGCCTTTACACGGGGACAAATTGGAAAGAGCAAGTCCATCCGGATCCTGCTTTCATGATTCATGAACCCAAGTGTGAACCACCTAGCCAGGGTCAGACATTTCTAGGACCCAGCCAGCTCAGGGGTCGGAACTATTTGCTTTGCAAAGCAACTATTACAGCTGCCATGTTCTGGTAAGCTTCCCAGCTGTAGCTGCCTCCCACTGGTCGCTGGATCCTCCCATGATGGGTACCCCTCCCAATAAAGGTGAGATCTCCCTGCGATGGCTAGGGGCTCCTGGTGAAGATTTAAAAACGTAGCTAGTTGCCCGAACAGTGGCTGAGCCTCTCGATACAAGCTAGCTAGGACTACCAGTGGTGGCCGATACTGGCTGGGTCTGCCACTGGTGGTACCTTTCCGCCATCACTTCACTGTCATGGGAAACAATATAGATGCAGGTGCCAACAGGTAGAGTGGTGCCGCCATAGCTCATCGTTGTCATCATCACCGACAAGCTGGAGCTGATCCATGAATTGGGTTCTTAAGACAAATATACCAAATGTGGATGACTACTAAAGCTGCTAATTTCATAAGGTTTCATCCTTTCTATCATCTGTCAGAAACCATAGTTGATGTACATAGATACGTAATCATAGATCCGTAATCATATAAACTTTGCATATTTTTGCATTCTCTTTTCCATCGTTTACATTGCTTTCACGTTGGCATAACAACCAATATTATTCTGTACTTATTGAACAAACGCACAATACCAACACCTACTCAAACAGATCAAACGCTTTTTACTTTCCTGCAGGTCGCCTGTGTCAGCGCTTCACCATTTCATTTATTCCGAACCTCGACATACAATCCATTTGAAATGAAATTGTCTCCAAACTTTTTTTGATTATTTGCAATTTCATTCTTCCCTCTTATATTAAATGGGACAGTTAATGATTCTTCATCATTTCAAAGTATCTAATTTCATATTCAGAGGCTCATCATTTCTTCATTCTTTTTTTATTTGAGTTTTACAGTGATGGCATTAAACTGAATCAGCTTTCAACGAACATATTCTCAATTTGCCACCGAACGCATTCGATATTGTACCTAGCATTCACAATTCTTTCAGTAATACCTTTCTTTTATATACCCTGTTTGTTTAGTATCATTTATCTGTATCAATACTTGGCCATTCATTATACATCATATATTTACGATTCTTTACTATTTCATCTTTCAGTTGGCATTACTTGCAATTGCCGACATCTTTTCCAGCAGCATTCCAATTTTTCCTTCCCACCCTCCCACGCTTGCAAATTTCCCTCCATGCCTTTACAGTCAGCTGGTTCCTTGACAAATATGAATTCCCTCAAAATCTAATCAATCTAATGCTCGACAACCGTCGTGTTTCGCCTTCTGTTTGACTTAAGTCGTCGTATATTACTTCGAATAAAAGCTTTCTCACATTCGTTTGTCTCTTTTATAACTTGCTCACCATCCTTAACTACTGTTGCATCCCCGTATTTCATGTCCACCTCATGAACAAATCATTCCTCGTTTTTTTGAAGTGAAATCTCTCTCTCTCACCATGAATATAATCAGTAATGTTTTAACATTCCTTCCTTGGCTCTAGTCTTGATTCTTTTCTCCCTGTCGCCATGTCTGAATCTTACATTTGTATCTTTTTCTTTTTTTCAGACAGGGTTATTTCGTTAAAATATCGGTCTCTCTCTCTCTCTCTCTCTCTCTCTCTCGAAGCGTTCCAGTTCCTCTTCACTCATTCCTTTTCCCTTTTCTACATTTTTCGTCGCATTCTTATGATGCACACTCCTACTAACCTATTTCCATTTTGTACAAGATCCATGAGCCTTTAGCAGGCTTACCTGCCTCTTAAACATGTGAGGAGCAGGTCATCCGGTTAAAAACTGTGGATAATGGTGGACACAAAACCTGTTCTGATGACCACTCACCCACCACATACTCCTCAGACTTCCAGGATGCGTCTGGAGCGGTGTCGTGCGTCGGCCTCGTACGTTCCAGCGAGTGAACTGTAATTCTGTCCCATGACCAGAAGCTGATGTTGCAGAGGATATGGCGTCCGATACACACTACACGCAGACAAACCTGGAGAAAGAAAGAAGGATTACCCTCCTTTAAAATAATCCTTTATTTGTTACCTGTGGAGATCGGTAGTGATCTCTGGTGTATAATGTCGTAAATAATATAACACCTCGTTGGTCGGTCGGAATTTCCCTCGAAGATTTCTCAGAAAGGTCTCAGAGAAAAAAAAAAAACAATGTTTATATTTCATGCTGTCCAGATTGGTTACGTGCAGAAAACTACCCCCAAGTGATTTTCTTCACTAGTCCAGAGATCAAAGATAGAATCCCAGGATGTGGGAGTCAGTTATACGCAAAGCCACTTTTTCATTTCCAAATGAATGATGTCTTTGATTTATTATTATTATCATATCTATTCTTGCTGTTACTACTACATTATTACTGCATGTAACGTCTCCAAGAGCAGAGAATGATATATCAAAATTCACACTAGATCCATTCTTCGAACCATATTTTGTCCGTAACAAGAAAATAAAAAATTCAATCATAAAATTCATATACATTCCAGTCTGTTGAAAATCTTATTCCAGCAATGGTCAGCATGAGGAAGTACACCAGACCAGTGATGGAGTAGCGGGGTAACAAAGGAGTGGAAGACGACGACTAACGAACAGGAAGCAGAGAACGAGTGAGAAGTGAGGATGAACTGGTTAGACCTGATCCAGGCTAGGTAGAGGTTAGGGAGGACTGGGATGGCCACCACATGTTCCCAGTACGATGGACGGTATGGGCAACGGGACACCTAGGCTCCGTATGATGAGAGGTGGTATGAAGTACAGTATGTACCTCGCTGCCAACAAGCTAATGAGTTACATGTAAAGGATCTTCTGGTTAATTTTATAGTTATGAATCTCATTCCAAGGTTCTGAAGTGCCGCGGGTGGCGCGAACGCTGTTGCTGAGGAGGACGAGGAGGAGACCCGGTATGACTGCGGGAGAGCTCTCTTAACACTGACGAGGCTCGAAATGTTAAAGGCTAATTCAATACTACGGCTACCGACGCTAACTTTTTTATTTGTGCTACAACTTGTCACACGGCCGCCGAAGGCACATGAAGCCGAGGAAGACTTTGTGCCGTGCGGTAAAAAATACGTGTATTATCGTGCGTACTCTGAGCGGACCGTTGGTTGGCAAGGACTCATACCAGACGCGGACACATCCAATCTGGCAACAAAAACTTCATATTCAAATGCAATAAACACTCCTCGTCTCTCGCTATACCGTGCATATTTATCATCTCCTGCAGTACATTCATGATCAAATGTATTTTTGATCTCCAAAAATGTAGATACAAGTTAAACTTTATTTTTCTTTTATTGAACTGTGCAGTTGTGTGAGTAATGACCTTTTTACTCAACCGTTAGTAAGACCCTATATATAATGCCCGATCCGATACTCAGATCTGAAGCATATATGGATCCTGGCATGTGAACCTTGCGTATGTTCAAAACCATAAATTCAACAAAACAAAACACAAAGCTTCTAATTCTAAAGACACGCATCAATAAACTTAAACCTCTAAATGAATAACATTTATTGATTGTTTTACGTAGGATATTTGGCAATCTAATTTTCTTCACAGGTGGCATATTTAAATTTCTTCAAATGTGCGCTAATTTCTTGGCTAACTTCGATAAAACTGATATGTTATACAGCGCAGACCGACTAAATCTTCTTAGTGTACCGAATAAGTACATTTATAGATTCGTAAAACTTATCAATCTGATAATGCCTGAAGAGTAATGGTAATCTCCTTCTATAATACATATTTCCGTAATTTGCATTTTCGCCCTTGTTCGGTTACATCCAGCTCTGAAGAAGTAATCCAGCTCTGAAGAAGTAATGCAATATCTTTTCCACAGTCAAAATAAACCGTGTTATATTCGCTTTCTGATATAGTGTATCACTTGGATGATAATGAAGTTATTTTCTACCAGCAATAAGACCAATCAGAAGGATCATCGAGATGATTAGTCAGAATCACTATTGCTTGATCATAATAACGACATTCCTATACAGTAATCTTCTTTTTCAACAGGAACATTTTTATCATTCATCAGGATTTATTAATGATATGCCAACACTAATTACAAACTTTTGAAAAAGTTATGGATGAACAAAGTAAATTACAAATTCGACTACTTTGCCTAAATAATTTTGAATACCTCTGATGTACGTTCAAATTATAAAACTAAACACACAAAGTATATACGCTAGTTTGTATATTTCTAAAAATACAAGTTTATTTCCCAGACACACACACATTTTATATATATATATATATATTCCATACTTGTTCGCCGTCTCCGGCGTTAACAAGGTAAGGCCAGCAACAGCAGAAAGGTCATATTTGCTTACATCTATTCTCTAGCAGTCATGTGCAATGCACCTAAACCACAATACCCTATCCACAACCAGTGGCCACAGACCTTTCCACTGTTTCCCTCGGCCACTTTGCATGCCCTGGTTACATCTATTGACAGCACGCCGACCACTGTATAACATTTCGTTCCAATTCACACATTCCCGTGCACGCTTTTCACCCTCCTACATGTTCAGGCCCTGATCATTTAAAACAATTTCCATTCCATCTTTCCATCTCCAGTTTGGTCTCCCCGTTCTCTTTAGTCCCCTCCACTTCTGACACATATATCCTCTTTGTTAAACACTACTCACTCATTCACTCCATATATCGAAACCATTTCAGCACACCCTCTTCAGCTCTCCAACTCACTTTCTCTTATCCTTTTATTACTTACTCGATCAACCACATCACATACTGTCCTTAAACATTTCATTTCTTACACACCCACCCTCCTCCACACACGCTCATCTGTAGCTCATGTCTTGTATCCATATGACATTGCTGGGACTACCATATCTTCAAACATACCCATTTTCGCCCTTCCAGATAACGACCTCTCTTTCCACACATTTCTCGGTGCCTCCAGAACCTTCACCTCCTCACCCTTCCAATGACTCAATTCCGATTCCATGGTTCCATTTGCTGCCTTGTCTACTCCAAGGTATTTACAAGACTTCACTTCCTCCAAATTTTCTCCATTCAAACTCACTTCCTAGCTAATCTGACCCTGCACCTTGCTAAACCTAATAACCTTGCTTATATTCACATCTTCTCTCTATCTCACACTCTTTTATACTCATTTACCAAATTCTGCAGTTTCTCACTCGAATCTGCTACCAATACTGAGTCATCAGTAAACAATTGACTCAATTCTCGGGCACCCTCATCCCTTACAAACTGAATACTCTTGTCTCTATCCAAGACTCCAGCATCATCTCCCTCACCATCCCATCAATAAACAAAGTAAATAGCCATGGTGACATCACACACCTCTGCCGCAGACCAACCTTCATTTGCAACCACTCATTCTTCTCTCTTCCTACTCGTTCACATGCCTTACATCCTTATTAAAAACTTCTCACTTCTAGCAGCTTTCCTCCCACTGAAGTGTACTTGTTAGACCTTCCACATGGCATATCTATCAGTTCATCAGATGCTTTTTCTAAACCCATAAATGAGGCATACAAATTCTTGTCTCTTTAATCATTTCTCACACATTCTTTAAAGCAAAAAATTGATCCTCACATCCTGTACCACTTCTGGAACCGCTTTGTTCCTTCCTATTCTGATGCTCTGTACATGCCTTCACCCTTTCAATCATTGATCTCCTGCACAACTTACCAGTACACTCAACAAACTTATACATCTGTCGTATGAACACTCACCTTTGTCCCCCTTGTCTTTATACAATAGTATCATATGCGCATTCCGTCAATCCTCAGGGATCTCACCATAATCCATACATACACTGAAAACCCTAATTAATTGATAAAGGCTTGCCAAAGGTGACTTTTCACTTGCAGTGTAACTTCATGCAGGCGGAGTCCGGTAACACTTCAGCTGAAACAGAGTTATGGAAATGTGTAAGAGTGTAAGGAAATGAGCCTCAGACTCCTGTGGTAAGTATGAAAGTGCATTACGTGATGTGGGTGATTATAATGCTTATGAACCAGGCCACAATAAGTCTGTCGAATAGAGGCGAGTGTTTTGGTTAGAGCTGAATGAATGTGTCAGCACTTGATGCGGGAGATCGGGTACTGATGATAAGTGATTTGAATGCGAAAGTGGGCAATGTGGTAGATGGTACAAGCATGGGCTATTCAGTGATGTGAATGGAAATAGTGCACTAGATGCGGAGTTGTGAGCTGAAAAAGAACTGGTGACTGGGAATACCTGGATGAAAAAGAGGGACATACACAAGCATACAAAGAGTAGGAAAGATGCTCAGTGGACAATATTGGATTAATTATTAACTGATAGGGGTGCAGAGGAGAGTCTCAAAAGTCAATTTGCTGAAAGAGGCAGCAGGTGGAATGTCTGGTTAAGGCAAGGCCGAGTATTTGTTGAGGCTTTCGGAGAAAAAGGAATTGATATGGGTAAGAAGAAAGTGGTGAATGTGACCTCGCAAAAGACGCTGATGTGAAGAGATACCAGGCAAGATTGAGTGCTGAACGACAAAATGTGAGCAGATATAGCTAGAGGATTGGTTTAGGAATGGGAGGTACTTAGGGAAGCAGTGCTAGCACGCACGAGAGAAGTATGTGGCATGCAGAGGGTGGGAAATGGGCAGGTGAAAAAGGGTAGTGAATGGTGGGATGACGAAGTTAAGTTGTAGGTGAAAGAGAAGAGAGAGGTGTACAGGCGTTACTTACAGGGAAGGGATACAGCTGAGAGGGAGACATACAAGGCAAAGCAGCAGGAGGTTAAGAGTAAGGTGAGGAGCAGAAAAAATAAAAGGTTAACAAGAGTTGATGTGAGCGACTATCAACAAACTTCAGTGAGAAGAACAAAATGTTTTGGAAGAGTTAATATTGCGAGAAAAATAAGAGAACAAATGAGAACATTGGTAAAGGGAGCCATTCGGGATATGATAACAGACAAATATGAGATAATGAGGAGATAAAATGAGTATTCTGAAGGATTGCTGAATGTGTTGGATGATAGGCTGGTAGAGCAGCGTGTCTGGATCGGGGAGATATGTTAAGTGAAAGTCATGGTAAGTGGTTTGGTGAAAAGAGAAGAGGTGGTGAAAGCATTGCACAATATGAAAGGCGGCAAGACGACTGGATTGGATTGAACTGTAGTTGAATTTCTTAAGAGTGACATTGTGTTGTTGTTTGGATGGTTATTATTTTTAATGTGTGGGCCTGAGGATTGGTGGAATACCTTATGGTGCCATCATATACGTAAAGCCAAGTGGGACAAAGGCGAGTGTTCGAATTACAGCGGTACAAGTCTGTATCCGATAAGTTGTATGGAGTGGTTATTGCGAAGGTGAAAGCATGTATAGCATCAGACTTGGGAGGAACAATGTGGTTTCAGAAATGGAAGGGGATGTGTGGATCAGGTACTTGCTTTGAAGAATGTTTGTGAAAAATACTTAGAAAAATAAAAACAAAAATAAATGTGTATGCGGCATTCGTGAATCTGGAGAAAGCATATGACAGAGTTGATAGGAATAGTTTGTGGAAAGTGCTACTAATACATGGTGTGAGAGGAAAGCTTTCAGATGCAGAGAGGAATTGTAATAGAGTAAGGCGTGGTGCAAGTGAGGGAGAGAGGTTCCAGGCGAAGGTGGGTCTGCCGCACGGATACGTTATGTCACCATGGCTGTTTAATCTGGGTATGGATGGGGGTGATGAAAAATGTAAATGTAACGATCTTGCAGAAAGGGGCAGGTATGGTCTTGTGGGGGAGGGGAAATAGGTGAGTCAACTATGGCTTCCTAATGACACGGAAGCGGTAGAAAATTCCAGTGAGAAATTGCAGAAGCTGGTGTCTGAGTTTGGAAGAGTGCATGAATGGAGCAAGCTGATAGTAAAGAGTAACTGTGAATAAAGGCATCGTTAAATGTTCAGCAGTGAAAAGACACAGGTTATTTTTTTGTGTGAACTTGAATGGATAGGACTTGGAGGAAGTGGAGTGTTTTAGATACTTGGGAGTAGAAATGGCAGCAAATGGAACCATGTAAGTTGATGCGAGCCATACGGTGTGTGATAGACAAAGGTCAAGGGCGAACTAGGGAATGTGTGGAGACAGAAGTCAACGTCTTTAAGGGCAAAGACGAGTATGTTTGATGGCATAGTTATATGTCGGTGCTGTACGCATGCGTGACGGACATTTGGTATGAGGAGTGTAGATCGAGCAAGAAATAACGGGGTAAGAAGAAGCAGCCAAGCAAAGATTTTTCCCCTTAAGACTAACTCATCTGTTTCTGACGATAACTCTTTCACGCGGGAAATAGCGAATAAGAACGTAAGAAAAAAACACTTCAAATGAAAGGATTCTTGTAAGTTCACTAAAACTATCTATACAATTCCGATTATAAAATTACAAGTAGTGGAAATGTAACCAAGACAAGGGATTTAGTTTTTTCCACCAAAAACATAGTAGCAATAATGATATTATTATTATCATTACTATCATTAGACCTACTTTAACAGAACTAACGTGTATACAATATGATATATGTCTGTATGCAATCGAAACTTGTGGGACGCCCCCTCATGTGAGTAAATCGATGATAATAGTAAGATAATGATAGTAGTAGTAGTAGTAGTAGTAGTAGTAGTAGTAGTAGTAATAATAATAATAATAATAATAATAATAATAATAATAATAATATCAAACAAGTGGATAAATGCAAGAAGTGATGAAACCACGAGTGTTGACAGCAAGCAATAAGTTGATATGTACGATATTAGAAAGGGTTCAAGTTATGGGTGCCCTAGGACTCCCTCCAAGTACCGTACAAACTACGAGTTCAAATTATGGGTGCTCTATGACTATTCCCTCCAAGTACCGTAAAAACTAAAGGTTCAAGTTATGGGTACTCCGTGACGAACTCCAAGTAAGGTACAAACTACAATGTACAATCAAGCCCTCCGAGTACCATACGAATAGCAAAGTGCCATCGGGAACATCTCCCTTAAAAAAAAAAAAAATATCCATGCACACATAAAAGAATACGGCAATCATATAGGAATGAATTACTATTAGTTTTCTTCTGGACAAAGCGGAGTTTGGCCGCAGTGCGGTAGGAGGCAAAGCGTATGGCATCGAAGTTATGGTGCCTGAGGTCGGCCACCAGTAGCCGACCATCTCCCGCCATACCACCACCATACCCAGGTGCTCCTCCTTCACCAGGCACCGCCATCGCCTCTGAAACAAAAGAGAGAAAATCAATGAAAAATTGTACCCATGTGTGTAATGAAAAATTGTATCCATGTGTGTACAAAGTTCATCCGGCATATTTTACCAGCTACACGTCCTTCACCAAAAACGAACAATATATTTTTCTTTTAGAATAAATAAGTCCCAGCAATTCATCTCTAAATCTTGCTATAAAAAAATTGCAGAGAAACGCAGGCGGGAGTATTACTAGAAACACAGCAAGTAATATCCAAACCCCTTAAAAATTCAGATAGGACGTAAACTAAAGCGGAGCAGATATATATATCCTTTTTCCCCCTTTTATGCTGTTAAAAAAAATGCCCTTAACAAAATGCTGGCCGTTATAGTCATCTGTCTGTTCAAACTATGCAGTGCACAATATTTCTCTTGTGCGAACCTAGACTGTAGGCCGTATGTTCGCAGTGTACTTTCATCTGCTATACTAAGGTAGCCACCTCAGCGTAAGTGACACACCCAAATGCGTAAGAGCTAGAAATAAATATTTGTAAAACCAAACAGCTCTTTCCAAATAGTTTTTTTTTTCTCTCTCCCCCTGATGCGCCAACTGTGATGAAATGCTTGTTGTTGACATTTTCCAGTACGTTCTCCCTAGAGGCTTAGTGGAGAATCGTGACTTGGGTGTTTTCCAAGGCCTTTTTTCTGTTCCAAATTCTTTCACTCTTCCAGCCGTTTGATAGTTTTTATTTAAAATCATATTTTGCCTTCCATTTTCAAAAGAACTGCAAACACAGCACAAACATTTTGCGTCAGATTTGAGATCATGTACTGTAATCCTGCTAGAGGGTACGAACTATCAAGCATATACTTGTATGGGCTTTTCAACGTTTCTTCATGTCCCAGTCTCCTTCAGACTACATGTACCCTATTCAGACTAATGAGCAGAGAAACCTGAACGTACATCCCTATGGAATGATGAGCACTAGAACCTGAATCAACTCCCCTTCAGACTCTAGTGGCCAAAGGAACTCCTCTTCACATATTTGAGCAAGGGAACCCGAGAGTATATACTTTTAGGCTAATGAATACTGAAACCACAACGAGGTTCCTTTCAGACAAATGAGCGCTGAAGAACAATGGTCTCTGTAAGGAAAAAAAATATTCAAATAAGAGTTATTTCTGCACGCTCTTTCGTCTGACACAAGAGGTGCTTAATGCTCAAATGTCAAACAGACAGGAGTGAGATACAATAATGTATATAAAGGAAAGTACGGAATCCCCTCCTCCACAGACACACACGAGCTAAACCGTATACAAGACTGCATGTACAAAATTACAACCGATTTTATATATCTTTACATTCATACACACTCCTTTAGTCCTAGGAAGCAAAAATAGCTTCGCCCTATTTTGATATCACAAGGTTTCATTCAGTTACTCAAATGCTTTGACTTGGTTCATTCATACTAAAACAAGGCCATGAAAATGCGTGCTGCACTGGTGACCAATGAAACAATCATGTTAGTTGCACCATCTTCCTGACAGGAAAACATATGTTGGTGATAACGAAAATTTTCTCGACCTGGAAAAGCTTATTTCTTTGTTTCATCGAACAACACCACGTTGATTTTTGCCATCAGCCGTTCAATGCTATCAAACATGATTCTATATCTAAATGTGATCATTGGTCTTATGATATACTTAACTCGGTATAAAAGTTATATCTAATCTTGTTGGTAACATTCAACATCCAAATAAAAAAAACAACAAAATTCTACACAATGCAATGATGCCAAGTTAACTTCAGCGAGTAACAGATTTAGTATATGGAACTTCCAGAATATTTTGTATGCACGAGGAAAATAATAGTTCTTATACATAACTTTCCTTTAGGGTCCATCATCATACATTATCTAAGATCTTTATACTCTCAAAGTCCCGGTTTGCCATTCTCCCTTAAGGGAACTCGGATCATGGAAACATAAAACTCAACATTGTCGGCTGATTTGCTGGATCATCATAAAGAGTAAGCCACCGAATGTCTCACACATCCTTTAGAATCACCAGACATGATGATATTACAGGTACATCTACAAAGAGGCAGAGTTGGCAGGTGATGCACTAAACAAACTGTGGAATGGTCGTATCCAGCAATCTTCAAGTAAACAATGATACAGCTTATCAATGAAGCAGTCTAACGTTTCCCTGCTTCTGACGGTAGTGCAACCTCGAAGCTCCAGAAAACCCCATAAGAGGAGTCATGGGCATATATACAACACCAATATGCCAACTTTCATTCTAATGTGTTTACACTTCACTTTTTCATGACCTCTTTCTACCTAGAAGTGTACAAAGAAATATTGATTTTCTAAACTTGTATAATCTTAAACAAAACACACGCAAAAATATGCTCTTAAATTCAAGAGGTCAAATGTGTCCACCAGTATTGCTCAGCGATGATCACACAGGTTCGCACAATGACTCTTGACCCCCATCTCCCCACCTAGCTTGTGAAAATATTGATAGGTGTAAAACTGCCCTTACAACACAAAATATGAATGTAACAAGTAATAATGACGTAACTATGAGATTCTCTTTGAAGGCCGTCGCCTTCCACCTGACTAGAGAACCACTTATACCCTCCTCCAAGGCTCGACTTCGACAACAATAGAACGACGTCATATGAAAGCAAATCAAACGGCATGCATGTTAAAGATGAACGATCGTGAAACCCCCGTCTCGGCATTCATCATTGCTGGTGCCATTACTGAGCCGCGGCCAATAAACAAGGCCAGTATTGTCCTTCAACGAAAAAAAAAAGAATGTCCATGAAATAAATAAAACCAGCTTTCCAGCCGCAGGGAGCCTGACCCACTCTCCCACGTCACGCGCACAAACATTATCCTATATTCAATATTGTAATACAAAGTAAACCATAACGCCAGCACAAAAGGTACGGGGAAAAAAGTATTGTTTTTGTGTGTTTCGAGTACTTTTTTCAGTTTTCAGGGACATTCTGCAGTACAGAGTGTCCGCAAAAATACAATGTCCTCCCCCAGTGTATTTTCAAATGTCCCCCTCCCCCCGTATATTTTCAAAGGCGATACACGGATAAGGTTTACCGTGGGTACAAATATATGACGTTCTCAGGGTAAAATTAACGTATATCTGATCGATGAGACCTGTTTCCAACTGATGATCACAAAAAAACCCGCCTCATCGTGCCTTAGGTTATCTTAAGGGAAGGGTGTCACTTCACTCTTTCTGGCTGCTACTTCATTTTGGGAATCTCCCTTCTGAGCGCTGTACGTCTTCCACTTGTGCTTTAAGACGGTTGGCCCTTACCTTACGGAGAAGGAAGCCCGATATCTCGACTGGAAGCAAGGAAATGTGAGTACTTGTGAGATTTCTAAGCGTACTGGGTGCCCAGAACGAACTAACAGGCGGCTGCTTCCTGCATCAATCATCAATGCCTTGCCTTAATAGAACTAAAACATAAATCTAGAATACTTCAGGAATCTTGCCAGTTCCATGCTCAGACATCTACAGATGGTAATCAAGGCCAAATGAGAGATGACAAAGTACTAAAATGTAAGTGTGACATCGCCTTTGAAAAAGTATGAGGGTTGGGGAAAGGGAGATGGGTTTTTGAGGCCACTATACTTGTTAAACTTAACCGACTGTAACAGTAGTTCATGTAAGATTAAGAATTCAGAGTATGTGTTTATGGCTGTAACATCAGTATTATCAGCAATGTTGAAAATTTGTGTGTGTATGATAAAAGTCAATTATCAGCTACGAGACACAATCGTGGATAATAATGGTTAACTACTGCTTACGAAAACGCACTGTACATTTTCTTTGGCTATAACCAACAAAGAAATGGACACTCGAATCATCCAAAATTGCTCGAGCAAAGATGGAAATGATGCCAGGAGACACTATACACCACAGTGGCGTCGTCTGTTGCGCGGACTTAAAGCTAAATGATACGACATGTGACAATGTAATATGCGGGCCATTTCTGGAATCTTTATTCTACATTTGTTTCCTTGACTCAGCTTTCCTCTCTCTGATTTGATTATCTTACTTAACTGACTTCTTTATGCTAAGGCTTTTGAAAGTATTGTGTATGAGTATGTGGATGTATATCAGTCTGTGTTTGTCTGTCCCTTACGTTATTACTCCTTGGCCGTTGGGCCAATCTTAACCACATTGTCTTAGGACGGAAAGGCGGAACAAGTGGTATGTTAATGAGTCGTTCAGAACTTTCTTTAGCTAACCTATCTTTCACGCGGGAGTCGGGCCATATCCTTATATTCTTTTGAGTGAAAAGCGGGTTGATAATACCGTTTTCTTTCAATACATAACGTACATGGGAGAACCTTGAGGAAGACTTGAAGAGGAGCTGGGGAAGATATAGGGGAAATCTACGGAAAAACCTGGGATGATTTAGGGATAGAGTTTGGGAAGTATGAAGAGGATCTGGGGAGGTTTTGGGAAGGCCATGGGGAGACGTGCCGAGGACCGGGGATAAAGTAGATACCTCTTTCATTAGTGGTCTCGAGTTTCAAAACAGGAGACTTGTGGTTATCTACGTGAAAAGGCAAACACCTGTGTCTGTCGCCTAGCAAATCTTCGGTCATTTGAACCATTTGTAACCACAATGAGGGATGATCATTTGGAAACAAGAGGCATCTTAATGGAGGTTTAAAATCCCCCTCCACCTCCTTATCTTCCATGTGGGAGTCGGGGTAACATATGGCCGCATAAACCTTGGGTGAAACATGGGCTGATAGAAGTAGCACAGAAGTTTTTCCGCAGCCAACGTAAAGTTTGAAACGTGCCTGAGGAAGAGCCTAAGGAAGACCTAAAGAACTGAAAGATATGGAGAATACCTGAGGAAGACTTGAAAGGACCCTAAGGAATCTGAAAAAGACCTGAAGAAGACTTAGGACAGTCTTTTCAAGGACCTGGAGAGGCCCTATGAAGGAAATAGAGAAGATCTGAGAAGATATGGGTACAAATTAGGGAAGGTCTGGTTTAGACTTGGAAGGACGCATTGGGGAGGACCCAAGAGGCTTGGAGAAGACCTAGGGAGGACCCAAGAGGCTTTAAGAAGACCTAGGGAGGACCCAAGAGGCTTTAAGACCTAGGGAGGACCCAAGAGGCTCGGGGAAGACCCGGGGAGGACTCAGGGAGTGCTTGGATTAGCGTTTCATTCATGGCCTTAACCTTAAAAACATGACTTATGGTTTGTTATGTATATGTATAAAGAACAACAGTTTGTGCCTGTCTGTTCGTATCCGCTATCTAACTATTCTTATCGGATGACTACCACAAAGGGCATGTTATGGGAGGGATCACAACCCTCTTCACCCCTATCATTCATGTCGGGGTTAGGGTAAGCCGGATTAAGGACGGGTATGTACATCAGCTTATAGCCTTTATTTCATCGGTGAATTATCAGATACAAATTCTTATTGATATTGCTATTTTTGTTTACGTGTTTTTTTAACGGCAATTTCTTCATTGCTATGTTTAGTTTACTTTTTTCCTGATTTTTTCTTTTTTCGTGGTGTGCTCTATGTCTTGGATAAGGGACTACTTTTGCATGGCCTGAACCGCGTTGTTTTTCCAGTACGGTTTGTTTCTTGAATCAAATTACCTTAACATCAGAGTTCAATCTAATCTCATCTCGTCAAAAGTTGTCTGAAATACTTTAGATTAAAAATGCAACACTTTCTCCTATCATTCACTATATTAATGGTCAATAAGAATGTGCATGAAATTGTATTAACACTCCTGATCATTCTATTTTGGTCTTGTCAGCTTTATATCTACCTAAACATTTTGGAATCTTTTATCTTACAGATCCGACGAATCATTCCTGCCGTTGATGAGTAATCATTTTAAAACAAAAGAATTAATGGGGTGGGGGGGGGGTGAGGGGGGGGAGCTATTTTCTATGATAACCTTTTTACGGAGCTTCCCATTTTTCTTGTTCCAGCAAAACAACAAACAAGTACATAATAACAACAGGGCCCAGTAGACAACCATGGACCGGCCCGAAATCCTCACGAAAAAACAAACAAGAAAAATAAAGAAGTACATATATGAATAACAACAAATCAGCCACAAATAGACGATCTATTGATCACACGCACACACACAAACAGAAGTCAACTGTTTCTTTCCTCTGGGGAGCGTATGAAAGATTAAGGAAGGACGTGTCTCCCTCTCTTCTACAAGTGACGCGTGGGTT
>JAUUDZ010356173.1:0-15861 GCA_032361705.1 Panulirus versicolor | reverse complement strand
ATGAAAAGGAAAAAGAAGAGACAAGGAGAAGCATTTACGAATTTTGGAGGAAGCGAAAAACATGCCTTTTGAAAGACTAATGGTAAAGATGTCATAGGGTAAGTGGGCTCCAAAGCTTCGAGGTGTAGGGAAATAAACGTCCCACCCTTGTGTCGCCAACGGCCGCACAGAGGCCGTGTGACGCAGCGGCTTCCTGAGTCGAACTAGTGGTGGGGGTACACGAGCAGCCACCTTTGGGGAACTTTTATTGAGTGCTGAGCGGTTGTCAATGGTGTTTGTACTGAGTGCTGATCGGTTGCTAATTGTGTTTATGCTGAGTGCTCAGCGGTTGTTAGTAGTCTTTATCCTGAGTGCTAGCTGTTCGGTTGTTAGCGGTTTTTATTGTGCTGAGAGGTTGTTAGTATTGTTTGTACTGAGTGTTGAGCTATTGTTAGTGGTTGTTTGCATTGAGTGCTGAGCCGTTGTTAGTTGTGTTGTACAGAGTGTGAATGGTTGTTAGCGGTGTTTGTTCTGAGTAATGATCGACTGTTAGCGGTGTTCGAACGAAGTACTGAGTGGTTGTTAGTGATGTTTGTACTGAATGGTGAGCGGTTTTTAGAGATGTTTCTACTAAGTACTGAGCGCTTGCTAGAGGTTTTTGAACTCGGTCTGAGCGGTTGCTAGGAGTGTATATGCTGAGTGATGCGCTGTTGCTAGTGGTGGTTGTACTGAGTGTGAGCAGTTATTAGTTGTTGTTTATAATGAGTCCTAAGCGGTTGTTAATGGCGTTTGTGCTGAATGCTGGGCGATTATTAGTGGCGATTGTACTGAGTCTTGAGCAGTTATCAGTGGTTGTTTGTACTGAGATCTGAACGGTCATTGGTGGTATTTGTACTGAGTGCTGAGCGGTTGCTAATAGTGTTTGTACTGAGTGTGAACGGTTGATAGTGATGTTTGTATTGAGTGTCGAAGTTTTTTAGTGGTGTCTGTACTGAGTGCTGAGCAGTTGTCAGTGTTGCTTTTTCTGAATGCTGATCGGTTGTTAGTGGTTTTTGAACTAGGTGCTGAGTGGTTGTTAGTGATGTTTGTATTGAATGATGAGCGGTGGCGGTTGTTAGTGGTTTTTGTACTGAGTCCTGAGCGGCTGCTAATGGTGTATTTACTGAGTGCTATAAAGCTGTTAGAGGTGTATTTTCTGAATGCTGAACCGTTGCAAGTGATATTTGTACTGAATACTGAGCGTTTGTTAATGGTGTTTGTACTGAGTGCTGAACAGCTGTTATTGGTTGTTTGTACTGAGTTCTGAGCAGCTGTTAGTGGTATTTTTACTGAGTGATTAGTGGTTGATAGTAGTGTTTGTTCTGAATCATGGGCCATTGCTAGTGGTGTTTGTATTGAGTACTGATCGTTTGCTAGTGGTGTTTATACTGAGTGCCGGGCGATTGCTAGTGGTTTGTACTGAGGCCTGAGTGGTTGTTATGAGTTGTTTGTAGAAAGATCTGAGCGGTTGCTAGCAGTGTTTGTTCTGAGTGGTGACCGGTTGTTAGTGTTTTGTTTTTTTCTTTTACTTAAGTCTGAGTGGTTGTTGGTAGTGTTTGTAATGACTGATGAGCGTTTGTTAGTGGTGTTTGTACTAAGTGCTGAGCAGTTACTAGTGATGTTTGTACTAAGTGCTTAACGGTTGCTAATGCTATTTGTACTGAGTGCCGAGCAGTTGTTCGTGGTATTTGTAGTGAGTCCTGTGTGGTTGCTAGCAGTGTGTTTACTGAATACTGAGCGGCTGTTGTGATATTTGTTTTAACTACTAAACTCTGCAAGTGGTGTCTGTGCTGAGCGATTGCTAGTGATGCTTCTACTGAGTGCTGAGGAGCGCCTAGTGGTGTTTGTACTGAGTACTGAATGGTTGTTAGTAATGTTTGTGCTGAGCGGTTAGTAGTTGTGTTTGTACTGAGCGCTGGCCGGTTGCTAGTGGTGTCTGTACTGAGTACCGACCGGTTGCTAGCGATATTTGTACTGGATGCTGAGCGGTTGCTGTTGGTGTTCCTAATGAATACTGAGTGGTTGCTGGCGGTGTATGGACTGAGTGCTGAGCTGTTTTAATGAGCGGTTATTAATGGTGTTTATGCTGAGTGCTGAGTGGTTGTTACTGGTGATGGTACTGAGTGCTGAATGGTCGCTGTAATGAGTACTGAGCGGACGCTACTGGTGTTTAAGCTGAGAGCTGAGTGGTTGCTAGTAGTGTTTATACTAAGTCCTGAACGGCTGCTGTTGATGTTTCTATTAAACACTAAGCTGTTGCTACTGGTGTTTAAGGTGGTTGTTAGTAGTGGTTATACTAAGTGCTTAACGGTTGCTAGTAGGGATTGTACTGAGTGCTGAGCGGTTGTCATCGATGTTTGTATTGAGTGCTGAGCGGATGTTATTGATGTTTGTATTGAGTGAGTGCTGTGTGGTTACTAGTGGTGGATATACTGAGTGCTGTTTGGTTACCAGTGGTGGTTTTATGAGTGCTGAGCTGTTGCTAGTGTTGCTTAAAGCTGAAGGGTTGCTACTAGTTCATATGCTTTTTCTTGAGCTGTTGCTAGTGGTGGTTATGCTAAGGTTGGCTATGCTGAGGGGGTTTATACTTAAGATGGTTATACTAAGTGCTAAACGTTTGTCAGCGGTTTTTTACTGAGTGCTTAGCGGTTCCAAGTGGCGGTTATATTGAGTGCTGAGTGGTTGCAAGTGTTAATTATACAGAGTGCTCAGCGGTTACTTGTAGTTGGTAAACTGAGTGTTAAGCTGTTCTTAGTGGTGGTTATACTGAGTGCTAAGTTTCAGCTAATAGTTATTCTAATGAGCAGTGAGTGTTTGTTAGTAATGGTTATACCAGTGCTGAGTGGTCGCTACTGGTGGTTATACTGAACGCTGAGCGGTTGCTAGTGGTGAGCTGTGGGTTGCTAGTGGTGGTTATACTGAGTGTTGAGCGGTTGCCAGTGGTGGTTATACTACGAGCTAAGCGGTTGCTAATGGTGGTTAAACCGAGTGCAAAGCGGTCGCTAGTGGTGATTATACTAAGTGCTGAGCGGTTGCTAGTGGTGGTTATAATGAGTGATAAATGGTTCCTAGTAGTATCTATACTGAGAGCTAAGTGGACGCTAGTGGTGTTTCTACTGAGTGCTGAGCGGCTGATATTAGCCTTTAGTGTACTGCGGTTTAGTGGTGTTTATGCTGAACGCTGAATAATTGCTATTTGTGGTCATAATGAGTGCTGAACTGTTGCTAGTAGTGGTTATACTGAGTGCTGAGTGGTTGCTAGTGATTGTTATATTGAGTGCTAAGCAGTTGTTAGTGGTGGTTATACTGAGTGATGGGCTGTTCCTAGTGGTGCTTATAGTAAGTGCTGAGCAGTTGTCAGTGGTAGTTATACAGAATTTTGAGAGGTTTCTAATAGTGATTTTACTGAGTGCTGAAAAGCTTGAGGTGATTGTACTGAATATTGAGCGGTTGTAATGGTAGTTATAGTGAGCGCTGAGCGTTTACTAGTGGTGATCATATTAAACGCTTAGTAGTTGCAAGCAGAGGTTATACTGAGTTCTGAGTGGTTGCTAGTGGTGGTTATGCTAAGTGCTGAGCTGTTGCTACTCGTGGTTGTACTAAACGATGAGTGGTTACTAGTTATAGTTATAAGGACTTCAAAGCGCTTGCTAATAGTGGTTATATTGACAGCTGAGTGCATGCTTATGGTGGTAATACAGAGTGCTGACCGGTTACTAGTGGTGATTATAATGAGTGCTGAGTGGTTGCTAGAGGTGCTTCTACTGAGTATTGAGTTGCTGTTAATAGTGGTTATACTGAGTGCTGTGCGGTTGTAAGTGTTGGTTTTACAGAATGCTGAACGGTTGTTAGTGGTGTTTGAACTAAGTGCTGAATGAATACGATTGATGTTTATATTGAGTGCTCAGAGGTTGCTAGTGGTGTTTTTGTTAAACGCTGAGCGGTTGCTGGTGGTGGTTATATTGAGTGCTCAGCAGTTGCTAGTGGTGGTTGTACTGAGAGCCGAGCGGTTCCTAATAGTGGTTATACTAAATGATGAGCCGTTGTTGATAGTGTTTCTAATGAGTGCTGGTCAATAGCTAGCTGTGTTTATATTTAGTGCAGAGTGGTCGTAAGAGGTTTTTACTGAGTACTAAGTGGTTGTTAGTACTAAGTCCTGATTGGTAGTTAGTGGTTGTTTGTACTAAGTTCTGCTCGGTTGTTAGTGGTGTTTGTACCGAGTACTGAGCGGTTGTTAGTGGTTGTTTGTACTGAGTGCATGGCGATAATTGATGATGTTTGTACTAAGTGCTGTGCAGTTGCCTGGGAAGTTTGAGCCGAGTTCTGACCGATTGCTTGTGGTGTTTATACAGAGTGATAAGCGGTTGTTGGTGGTCTTTGTATTGAGAGCTGAGCTGTGGCTAATGGTGTATTTATGGAGTGCTGGGCTGTTGCTAGTGGTGGTTATACTCAGCGCTGAACAGTTGCTAGTGATGGTTATGTTGAGTGCTCATTGGTTGTTAGTGGTGGTTATACCGATTGTTGATTTTTTCTGGCGGCAGTTTTACTGAGCGTGAGCGTTTGCTAGTGATGATTATACCGAGCGTTGAGCGTTTGCTAGTGTTGGTTATACTCTGTGCTGAGCGGTTACTACTCATGGTTATAATAAGATTAGAGTCGTTGCTTCTGATGGGTTATATTAATGGTCCTTATAATGAGTAGTTGCAAGTGGTGGTTGTACTGAATGCTGAGCAGTTGCTAGTGGTGGTTATAATGAGGCCTAAGCGGTTGCAAACGGTGGTTAAACTGAGTGCTAAGGTTTGTTATGGTAATTATCCTAGTGCTTCGCGGTTGCTTGTGCTGGTTATGATGAGTGCTGATCGGTTCCTAGAAGTAGATGCTGGTGGTCGTTATACTGGGTGATGAACGGTTGTTAGTGTTGGTTATACTAAGTGACAAACTGTTGCTAGTGGTATTTGTGCTGAGTGCTGAGCGATTTGGTGGTTACACCGAGTGCTGAACGATTGCTAATAGTTGTTATACTTAGTGCTGAGTGGTTTCTAGTATGGATATACTGAGTGCTGAGCATTTCCTAGTGATGGTTATAGTGAATGCTGGGCGGTTCCTAGCGGCGCCTATAGTGAGTGCTGAGTAGTTGCTCATGTTGATTATATTGAATGTTGAGCGATTGCTAGTAATGGTTATAGTGAGTGGAAAGGTTGCTAAAGGTGGCTAAACTGAGTGGTTGGTAATAGTAGCTATGATGAAAATTAGGCGTTTGCAGGTGGTGGTTATATTGACTGCTGAGCGGTTGTTAGTGCTGGTTACACTGACTGGTGAAAGGTTCCTAGTCATGTTTGCGCAAAGGTGAGTGGTTGGTCTTGGTGTTTATGGTGAATGCTGACCGGTTGCTAATGGTGGTTGTAATGAATGTTGAGCGGCTGTTATTGCTCGTTATAGTGAGTGCTGAGCGGTTGCTTGTGGTGGTTATGCTGAGTGCTGAACGGTTATCAGTGGTGAGTATACTGAGTGCTGAGTGGTTGCTGGTGGCGGTTATACTGAGAGGTGCGCTGTTGTTAGTGGTGGCTATACTGAGTTCTATGCGGTTTCTACAGGTGCTATTACTGAGTGCTGAGCGGATGCTTGCGGTTGATATACTGTGTGCTGAACAGATGCTCGCGGTTGATATACTGAGTGCTGAGTGGTTATTAGTAGTGATCATACTGTGTGCTGGACAGTTGTTGTTTTTGGTCATACTGACTGCTATTGACAGATGTATTGAGCACCGAGTGTTTGCTATTGATGGTTATACTGAGTGCTGAGTGCTTGCAAGTGATGGATATACTGAGTGCTGAGTAGTTGCAAATGTTAGTTTTAAAGAGTGCAGAGCAGTTGCTTGTGGTCATTATACTGAGTGCTGAGTGGTTCCTAGTATTGACTATACTAAATGCTGAGCCGTTACTATTGTTGTTTGCACTGCGTGCTGTGCAGATGTTAACGATATTTGTACTGAGTGCTGAGCAGTGGCTAGTGGTGTTTTTATTGAGTGCTGATCGGTTGCTAGTATTGTTTGTACTGAGTGCTGAGCAGTGGCTAGTGGTGTTTTTGAGTGCCGATCGGTTGCTAGTAGTGTTTGTACTGAGTGCCGAGAGGCTGTTGGTGGTGTTTGTTCTGAGTACTGAGTGGTTGTTGTTAGTATTTGTATTGAATGCTAAGCTGTTGTTAGTGGTATCTTTGATAAGACCTGATAGATTGCTAAAGGTGTATGAAATGAGTGCACAACGATTTTTAGTGATTTGCACTGTGATGAGTGGTTGTTAGCTTTGTTTGCACTTAGTGCTGAGCGGTTATCAATGGTTGTTTGTATTGAGTTCTAAGCATTTACTAATGGTATTTATACTAAAGGCTGAGCGGTTGTTAGTGGTTGTTTGTAACGAGTTCTGAATGGTTGCTAGTGGTGTTTGTGCTGAGTGCTGTGCGGGTTGTTAGTGGTGTTTGTCATGAGTGCTGCGTAGCAGCTAATGATGTTTGCACTGAGTGCTGAGCCACTGATAGTTCTGTTAGTGCCGAGTGCTCAGTCGTTGCTAGTAGTGTTTCTTATGAGTACTGAACGGTTGTAAGTGTTTAGGGCGGCTGCAAGTGGTTTTTGTGCTGAACAGTTGTTAGTGCTGACCAGCTGCATGTGGAGTTTGTACTGATTCCTAAGTGGTTGTTAATGGAATTTGTGCTAAACAGTTGTTAGTCGCATAAGTACTGAGCGCTGAGTGGTTTCTAACGTTAATCTTTCTAAATGTGGAGCGATTGTTCGTTGCGTTTGTCTTAAGTGCTGAGCGGTTGCTGGTGATGTTTGTAATGAATGCTAAGCCATTGTTAGTGGTGTTTGTAATGATTGCTGATCGATTGCTAGCGGTGTTTGCACTGAGTGCTGAACCATTTTCTAGTGGTTTGCAGTGAGTTCTGAATGGTTGTTAGTTTTGTTTGTACTTAGTGCTGAGTGGTTGTTAGTGGTTGTTTGTACTGAGAGCTCTAGGCGGTTACTGGTGGTGATTGTACTAAGTGTTGAGCGGTTGTTCGTGGTTCTTGTACTGAGTTCTGAGTGGCTGCTAATGGTGTTTGTCCTGAGTACAGAGCAGTTGTTACTGGTGTTTTTCCTGAGTGCTGAGCAGCTGCTGGTGCCACTTGTGCTAGGTGTTGAGCCGTTGCTAGTACTATTAGTGCCGAGTGCAGAGCGGTTACTGGTAGTGTTTGTTCTGAGTGCTAAACAGTTGTTAGTGTTATTTGTACTAAGTTCTGAGCGGTTGTAAGTAGAGTTGTGCTGATCAGTTGTTAGTGCTGAGCAGCTACTAATGGAGTTTGTGCTGATTCCTAAATGGTTGTTACTGGTGTTTTTGTTAAGCAGTTGTTAGTGGCATATGTACTAAGTGCTGAGAGGTTCCTAACGTTGATTGAACTAATGTTGAGCGGTTGTTAGTTATTTGCTTTGAGTGCTGAGCAGTTGCTATTGGTGTCTGCACTGAATGCTGAACGTTGCTAGTGGTATTTTACTAAGTGCTGAGCGGTTGTTGTAGGTGTTTGTACTGAGCGCTAAGAGGTTGTGGTGGTGTTTGTTCTGAGTTCTCAACGGTAATTAATGGTGTTCATACTGAGTGCTGAGTGGTTGCTAGTGGTTTTGTTACTGAGTGCTTAACGGCAGCTATTGATGTTTGTATTGAGTAATGAACGGTTGCTACTGGTGTTTAAGCTGAATGCTGAGTGGTTGCTATTGGTGGCTATATTAAGTGCCGAACGATTGCTATTGATGCTTGTATTGAGTACTGAGTGGCTGCTACTGGTAATAAAGCTAAGTGCTGAGTGGCTGGTAGTGGAGGTCTTACTGAGTACTTAACGGTTGCTAGTGGTTTTTGCACTGAGTGCTAAGCGTTTTTTTATTAATATTTGTGTTGAGTACTGTGCGATTACTAGTAGTGTTTATACTGAGTGCTGAGCGGTTGCTAGTTGTGATTATACAGAGCGCCGAGTAGTTGCTAGTGGTGTTTATATTGAATGCTGGATGGTTTATAATGGTGCTTGCGCTGAGTGCTGAGTGGTTACTAATGGCGTTACTGAATGCTAAGCAGTTGTTAGTGGTGTTGGTGTTGAGGGATGAGCGGCTGCCATTGATATTTGTATTGAATGATAAGCGATTGCTACTGATGTTTAAGCTGAGTGCTGAGTGGTTGTTAGTGATGGTTATGATAAGTGCCGAGCAATTGCTGAGCAGTTGCTACTGGTGGTTGTACTGAGTGCTGAGCCGTTGCTGCTAGTAGTTATACTGAGTATTAAACGGTTCCTGGCGGTGCTTATAACGAGCCCTAAATGGGTGCTAATAATGGATATAATGAGTGCTGAACGGTTACTAGCAGTGGTAACACTAAGGTAAAAGCGGTTGCTAATTGTGGTTAAACTGAGACTTAAGTGGTTGCTAGTGATGGTTATAATGAATGCTGAGCAATTCCTAGTAAAATTCATATTGAGAACTAAGCGGATGCTAGTGGTGGCTATAATGAGTTCGGAGTGGTTGCTAGCGGTGGATATACTGTACTGTGTGATGAATAGTTGTTAGTGACATTTGTAATGAGTGTTCAGCGGTTGCTATTGGTGTTTGTACTGAGTACAGTGCGGTTGCTAATGGAGAATGCTGAACAGCTGTTAGTTGTGATTATACTGAGTGCTGAGAAGTTGTTATTTGTGGTTATTCCACACTGATTGTTGGGTAGTTCCTAAAGATGCTCATAATGAGTATTGAACAGTTGCTAGTGGTGGTTATACTAACGTAGTTGTATTGAGAGCTGAGAGGTTGCTAGAGGTGATAAACTGAGTGCTGAGCGGTTGATAACGATAGTTATAATGGACTCTGAGCATTTGCTAGTAGTGATCATACTGAATTCTGAGTGGTTGCCAGTGGTGGATATACCGATTTCTGAGAGGTTGCTAAGTTTTGGTTACACTTAGCGCTGAGCGGTTGTTAGTTGTGGTTATACTGAGAGCCAAGCAGTTGCTAATGATGGTCATGAGGAGTGCTGAGCTCTTCCTAGCGGTGGTGATATTGAGTATTGAGCGCATATTAGTGGTCACAATACTGGGTGCTGACCAGATACTAGTAGTGGTCTTAAAGACAGCAGAGCTATTGCCACTGACGCTTATATTGAGTGATGAGTGGTTGTTAGTGGTGTTTATCCTAAGTGCTGAGTTGCTGCTAGTAGTGGTCATATTAAATGCTGAGCGTTTGCTAATGGCGGTTATACTAAGTACTAAGTGGCTGCTTGTGGTGGTTATACTAAGTGTTGAGCAGTTGCTAGTGGTGGATAGAATGAGTGGTGAGCAGTTCCTAGTAGTGGGAGCGATAGTGGTAGTGGTAGTGATAGCGGATGCTAAGGTGTTTATAATGAGTTCTGAGTAGTTGCTAATGGTGATTATGTTGAATAATGAACAGATGCTAGTGGTGTTTATACTGAGCGCTGAGCGGTTGCTATTGGTGTTTGTTTTGAGTGCATTGCGGTTGGTAGTGGTGTTTATGCTGAATGCTGAGCGGTTATTAGTGATGGTTATACAAAGCACTGAGCAGTTGCTAGTTGTGATTAGAGTTAGCGCAGGGCGGTTCCTTTTGATTTTTATAGTGAGTGCTGAGCGGTTCCTGGCGGTGGTTATACTGAATGTTGAGCGGTTGCTAGAAGTGGTTATAATGAATGCTGAGAGATTGCTAGAAGTGATTAAAGTGAGTGCTGAGCGGTTGATAATATAAGTTATAGTGAACGCTGAGCGTTTGCTAGTGGTGATCATACTAAGTTCTAAATGGCTACAAGTATTGGTTATACCTATTGCTGAGCGGGCACAAGGCTGTGGTTATACTTAGTGCTCAATTGTTGTTACACGCAGTTATTGTGAGCTCTGAGCAGTTGTGAATAATGGATATGAGGAGTGCTGAACGCTTGCTAGTGGTGGTTACACTGAATGTTGAGCGCATGCTATTGGTGGCAGTACTGGGTGCTGACTGGATATTAGTGGTGGTCATAATGAGTGCTGACCGGTAGTTAATGATGCTTATACTGAGTGTTCATTGGTTGCTAGTGGTGGTTATACTGAGTGCCAAGCAGTTGCAAGCACTGGTTATACTGAGCGCTGAACGGTTGCTAGAGGTAGCTATAGTGAGTGCTGTGCGATTACTAGTGGTGGTTATACTTAGTGCTGAGCGGTTGCCACTGGTGGTTATAGTGAGTGCTTAGCAGCTACCAGTGGTAGTTATGCTGAGTGCTGAGAGATTGCAACTGGTGCTTATAATGAGTTCTGAGTGGTTGCTAGTGGTACTTATACTGAGAGTGAGCGGTTGCTATTGTTGCTTATACTGAAGGTTGAGCGGTTGTGTATGGTGGTTGAACTGAGTGCTATGTGGTTGTTAGTGGTGATCATACTAAGTAATGAGATGTTGTTACTGGTGGTTATAATGAGTGCTAAGCAGTTCCTAGTGATAATTATACTGAGGGATAAGCAGATGGTTATACAGAGAGGTTGCGAGCAAAGGTTATACTGAGTGATGAACAATTGCTAATGGCGTTTTTATTGAGTGCAGTGCGGTTGCTAGTGGGACTGTGCTGATTATTGAGTGGTTGATAGTCGTGGTTATATTGAGTACTGAGCATCTGATATTGGTGATTATGCTGAGTGTTGGGCGTTTGCTAGTGGTGGTTATATTGAGTGCTGAGCATTTGTTATTGGTGATTATCATGAGTGTTAAGCAGTTGCTTGTGTTGATTATACTGAGTGCTGAACAGTTGCTAGTAGTTGTTTTACTGAGTGCTGAACAATTGCTACTAGTGGTTATACTCTCTGTTGGACGGTTTTTAGTGGTGCTCATAAAGAATAATTAGCGGTTGCTAGTGGCGGTTATACTAAATGTTGAACGGTTGCTAAAAGTGGATGTACTGAGAGCTGAGAGGTTGCTAGAAGTGCTAAACTGAGTGTTGAGCGGTCGATAACGGTAGTTGTAATGAACTCTGAGCATTTCTTAGTCGTGAGTGAATTCTGAGCTGTTGCGAGTAGTGGATATACTGAATTCTGAGAGGTTGCTAAGTTTTGGTTACACTTAGTGCTGAGCGGTTGTTAGTTGTGGTTATACTGAGAGCTGAGCAGTTGCTAATGATGGTCATAAGGAGTGCTGAGCTCATGCTAGTGGTAGTTATATTAAGTATTGAGCGCTTATGAGTAGTGGCAATACTGGGTGGTGACCAGATACTAGTAGTGGTCATAAAGAGTTCTGAGCTGTTGCCAATGATGCTTATTTTGAGTGATGAGTGGTTATTAGTGGTGTTTATACTGAGTGCTGAGCTGTTGTTAGTGGTGGTTATATCAAATACTGAGCGGTTGGTAATGGCGATAATACTAAGTACTTATTGGCTGCTTGTGGTGGTTATAGTACATGCTGAGCAGCTGCTAGCGGTGGTTAGAATGAGTGGTGAGCAGTTCTTAGTAGTGGTAGCGATACTGATAGTGGTAGTGGATGCTAGTGGTGGTTATAATAAGTTCTGAGTGGTTGCTAATGGTGATTACGTTGAATGATGAACAGTTGCTAGTGGTGTTTGTACAAAGCGCTGAGCGGTTGCTATTGGTGTTTGTTTTGAGTGCATTGCGGTTGGTAGTGGTGTTTATGCTGAATGCTGAACGGTTGCTGGTGATGGTTATACTAAATGCTAAGCAGTTGCTAGTGGTGGTTAGAGTTAGTGTTTGGCGGTTCCTGTTGATTCTTATAGTGAGTGCTGAGCGATTGATGGCGGTGTTATACTTAACGTTGAACGTTTACTAGAAGTGGTTATACTGAGTACTGAGAGGTTCCAAGAAGAAGTGATTAAAGTGAGTGCTGAGCGGTTGATAATAAAAGTTATAGTGAACACTGAGCGTTTGCTAGTGGTGATCATACTGAGTTCTAAATGGCTGCACGTATTGATTATACTGATTGTTGAGCCGGTACACGGCTGTGGTTATACTTAGTGCTCAATTATTGTTAGACGCATTTATAGTGAGTTCTGAGCAGTTGTGAATGATGGATATAAGGACTGCTGAGAGCTTGCTAGTGGTGGTTTCACTGAATGTTGAGTGTTTGCTATTGGTGGCAATGCTGGGTGCTGGCTGAATACTAATGATGGTCATAATGAGTGCTGACCAGTTACTAATGATGCTTCTACTGAGTGTTCAGTGGTTGCTACCAGTGGTTATACTGAGTGCCAAGCAGTTGCAAGTGCTGGTTATAATGAACGCTGAACGGTTGCTAGATGTAGCTATACTGAGAGCAGTGCGATTGTTCGTGGTGGTTATACTTAATTCTGAGCGGTTGCCACTGGTGGTTATAATGAGTACTGAGCAGCTATCGGTTGTGATTATGCTGAGTGCTGAGCGATTGCAACTGGTGCTTATAATGAGTTCTGAGTGGTTGCTAGTGGTACTTATAGAGAGTGTGAGCGGTTGCTATTGTTGCTTATATACTAATGGCTGAGCGGTTGTTTATGGTGGTTGAACTGAGTGCTATGTGGTTCCTAGTGGTGATCATACTAAGTAGTGAGCTGTTGCTAGTGATAGTTATAATGAGTGCCAAGCAGTTCCTAGTGATAATTGTATTGAGAGTTAAGCAGATGGGTTATACTAAGCGGTTGCAAGCGAAGGTTATACTGAATGATGAACGGTTGGTAATAGTGTTTTTATTGAGTGCAGTGCGATTGCTAGTGGTGATTGTGCTGATTACTAAGTGGTTGCTTGTGGTGGTTATATTGAGTGCTGAGCATTTGTTATTGATGATTATGCTGAGTGTTGGGAAGTTGCTAGTGGTGGTTATAATGAGTGCTGAGCATTTGTTATAGGTGATTATCCTGAGTGTTGAGCAGTTGCTTGTGTTGGTTATACTGAACGGTTGCTAGTAGATGTTATACTGAGTGCTGAACAATTGCTACTGGTGGTTATACTCAGTGCTGGGCGGTCTTTAGTGGTGCTTATAATGAATAATGGGCTGTTGCTAGTGGTGGTTACACTAAATGTTGAACGGTTGCTAAAAGTGGTTGTACTGAGTGCTGAGAGGTTACTAGAGATGCTAAACTGAGTGCTGAGAGGTTACTAGAGATGCTAAACTGAGTGCTGAGCGGTTCATAACGGTAGTTATAATGAACTCTGAGCATTTGCTAGTGGTGATCATACTGAATTCTGAGCAGTTGCGAGTGGTGGATATACTGAGTTCTGAGAGGTTGCTAAGTTTTGGTTACACTTAGTGCTGAGCAGTTCTTAGTTGTGGTTATAATTAGAGCTGAGCAGTTGCTAATGATGGTCATAAGGTTTGCTGAGCTCTTGCTAGTGGTAGTTATGTTGAGTATTGAACGCTTATGAGTGGTGGCAACTCTGGGTGCTGACCAGATACTAGTTGTGGTCATAAAGAGTGCTGAGCTGTTGCCAATGATGCTCATTTTGAGTGATGAGCTTTTGTTAGTGGTGTTTGTACTGAGTACTGAGCTGTTGCTAGTGGTGGTTATATCAAATGCTTAGCGGTTGCTAATAGCGGTTATACCAAGTACTGATTGGCTGCTTATGGTGGTTATAGTGGCTGAGTAGTTGCTAGTGGCGGTTAGAATGAGTGGCGAGGAGTTCCTAGTAGTAGTAGCGATACTGTTAGTGGTAGCGGATGCTAGTGGTGGTTTTAATGAGTTCTGAGTGGTTGCTAATGGTGATTATGTTGAATAATGAACAGTTGCTAGTGTTATTTGTACTAACCTCTGAGCGGTTGATATTGGTGTTTGTTTTAAGTGTAGTGCCGTTGGTAGTGGTGTTTATGCTGAATGCTGAGTGGTTGCTAGTGATGGTTATACTAAATGCTGAGCAGTTGCTAGTGGTGGTTAGAGTTAGCGCTAGGCGGTTCCTATTGATTCTTATAGTGAATGGTTGATAATAGAAGTTATAGTGAACGCTGAGCGTTTGCTTGTGGTGATCATATTGAATTCTAAGCGGCTGCAAATATTGGTTATACTGATTGTTGAGCGGGTACATAGCTGTGGTTATACTTAGTGCTCAATTGTTGTTAGACGCAGTTATTCTGAGCTCTGAGCAGTTGTGAATGATGGATATAAGGAGCGCTGAGCGCTTGCTAGTGGTGGTTACACTGAATGTTGGGCGCTTGCTATTAATAGCAATACTGGGTGCTGACCGGATGCTAGTGGTGGTCATAATGAGTACTGACTGGTTGCTAATGATGCTTATACTAAGTGTTCATTGGTTGTTAGTGGTGGTTATATTGAGTGCCGAGTGGTTGCAAGTGCTAGTTATACTGAGCGCTGAACAGTTGCTAGAGGTACCTATACTAAGTGCTTTGCGATTGCTCGTGGTGGTTATACTTAATGCTGAGCGGTTGCCACTGGTGGTTATAGTGAGTGCTGAGCAGCTACCAGTGGTGATTATGCTGAGTGCTGAGGGATTGCAACTGGTGCTTATAATGAACCCTGAGTGGTTGCTAGTGGTACTTATAGAGAGTGTGAGCGGTTGCTATTGTTGCTTATACTGATGGCTGAGTGGTTGTTTATGGTGGTTGAACTGCGTGCTATGTGGTTGCTATTATTGATCATACTAAGTACTGAGCTGTTGCTAGTGGTGGTTATAATTAGTGCTAAGCCGTTCCTAGTAATAATTATATTGAAAGATAAGCGGTTGCGAGCGAAGGTTTATACTGAGTGACGAACGGTTGCTAATGGTGTTTTTATTGAGTGCAGTGCGGTTGCTAATGGTGTTTCTATTGAGTGTAGTGCGGTTGCTATTGGTGATTGTGCTGATTTTTGAGTGGTTGGTAGTGGTGGTTATATTGAGTGCTGAACTTTTGTTATTGGTGATTATCCTGAGTGTTGAGCAGTTGCTAGTGGTGGTTAGAATGAGTCGTAAGCAGTTCCTAGTAGTGGTAGCGATAGTGGTAGAGGTAGTGATAGCGGATGCTAGTGGTGGTTATAATGGGTTCTAAGTGGTTGCTAGTGGTGATTATGTTGAATAATGTACAGTTGCTAGAGGTGTTTGTACTGAGCGCTGGGCGGTTGCTTTTGGTGTTTGTTTTAACTGCAGTGCAGTTGGTAGTAGTATTTATGGTGAATGCTGAGCGGTTCCTAGTGATGGTTATACTAAGTGCTGAGTACTTGCTAGTGGTGGTTAGAATTAGCGCAGGTCGGTTCCTATTGATTCTTATAGTGAGTGCTGAGCGGTTGCTGGCGGTGGTTATACTGAATGTTAAGCGGTTGCTAGAAGTGGTTGTACTGAGTGTTGAGAGGTTGCTAGAAGTGATTAAAGTGAGTGCTGAGCGTTTGATGATAGGAGTTATAGTGAATGCTGAGCCTTTGCTAGTGGTGATCATACTAAGTTTTAAGCAGTTACAAGTATTGGTTATACTGGTTGCTTAGCGGGTACATAGCCGTGGTTATACTTAGTGCCAATTGTTGTTGGACACAGTTATAGTGAGCTCTGAGCAGTTGTTAATGATGGATATAAGGAGTGTTGAGCGCTTGCAGGTGGTGTTTACACTGAATGTTGAGCGCTTGCCATTGGTGACAATACTGAGTGCTGACCGGATGCTAGTGGTGTCATAATGAGTGCTGACTGGTTGTTAATGATGCTTATACTGAATGTTCATTGGTTGCTAGTGGTGGTTATATTGAGTGCCGAGCGGTTGCAAGTGCTAGTTATACATAGCGCTGAACGGTTGCTAGAGGTAGCTATACTGAGTGCTGTGCGATTGCTAGTGGTAGTTATACTTAATGCTGAGCGGTTGCCACTGGTGGTTATAGTGAGTGCTGAGCAGCTACCAGTGGTGATTATGCTGAG
>JAUUDZ010356062.1:0-15862 GCA_032361705.1 Panulirus versicolor | reverse complement strand
TTATCACACGCTCAATTGTGATCCTTTTATGTATAGATGTGTGTGTGTGTGTGTCCCTCGTATAGTTAATCTTTTATCTACCTAATGTATACAGCACCTTATCATTGGGCAGGGCGGCTTATCACGTGCGAATGCTCGACTGTGGACTGCGTGGCAGCCGGCGTGAGCACCTACCTGCTCCTCCGCCGCCCGTTGCTACTCCCAGTTCCTCAACCTGCAAGACGGCTCGCAGCCAGTCATCCGCCGGCTGCATCACTACAAGGTGAGACGAAGCTACTACACACCTCCAGGTGTGCCTACAGCCTCATCTGTTGGGATAAACAGACACTGCTGCAGTACACATTCGTTGGATCAAGTAAAAATATTCATTTCCTTTGGAATACAATTTTGTGAAATAAATAATCTTAGTTCTGTTCAAAATTATATTCTTACAAGGACACACATATGGATAAAAAAAATACTTATGTTCAAGTTTACAGAAAATGAAAAGAAACCTGTCCTCCAGAGATTTACAATGCAAACTTGAACTGTTTTTCCGTATTAAAGTGTCAGGGAGTCAATAACAATGAAGAACTCGTAAATCTCAACAGAATCTATTCACGGTTATGGCAAGGGACTGTGGTCACGTGCAACGGTGTATGGGTGGGTCAAGTTGCATGCGGGAGGAAGTAGCCGTCCAGCCAGCTTGCAATGACTTGGCCGGACGTCAGCATTCAATTTCAAGTGTTAGCCAATGGGGCTGACTGAGTAGACAGTACCCCACGTCGTCTGTGGTACCATGCTTCTATAAAGACACTACGCTAGGAAACCATCCAAACAACTAATGTACTGGTAGTTATAGACGATGGGAACATACGAAGAACGGTCTCATTTGCTTAGAGGTGAAACTCCACGAGATGGAATTCACTCAGCGTACAATTCAAATAGGTGTTTACAAACTCAACAGATGAGGGGATTCTCTACCATCCCAGGATGGTGATGTAATGATTGAGGGCTAAAGTGTTTCTGAATATTATCTCAGTCTTTACACTCCTGAGGAATCTAGATGCACACAAACACGTAAGTCAAATGTCAAATATGCTAATTCTTAACACGAACACAACGTTGAGTGTTTAACAAGTCTGGATATCTAAGTCTCTACATTAATAAAATCACTAACGTGGTACAGCAACTCATCAAGATTTGTACATATAGAGAAAAGGAATCTTGCTTATAATGATTACAATTAACTTTTAGCAGCCTATGGAAAAGTTCCACATATATAAAAGCGAATTTGGTAGCCTTTGGAGAAATTTTGTTCTGAGGATATTAACAGACAAAATTAACTTTATGGGTATAAGTTCTATTCATTTGACTTCCCAAGTATAAGCTATAATGCTAATAGGCTGAAATCATGTGTTAACAAAGAAGAATCTTTGAAGATATTGGCTTTTGATATGAGTGAAGCATCACCAAGGAATTCTTACTTTCAAGATCATTTTTGTTACGCTAGTGTGAAAGATTATTCAGACAAATCAAACGCAAAGAGCAAGCAGTGGCTGGAGATAAAACACGAAAATCTCTATTGTCGGTTGGAGGGAAAGGTTTTGGGAGTTGAAAAATGTTGGCGTGTGGCGAGGAAGAAAAAGCTAAGAAAAGGGAAGAGGAGAAGGGGAAACAAGTCCAAGGCTTAACCCAGATACTCCATTTTTCAAAAAAGCAAAAAAAAGCAAAAACAAGTACTTGAACATCTTGGAATATACTCTCTAAAGAGATAAACAATCTCAGGGGAGGTATTGATTTTCCTGAAAGATGAAATTTATCACTGTTAACCAAAGACAATTCTAGTGTATATAAAAAGCAATGGTTAAGTGGGGCCTGGAAGGATGAAGTTTCTATTGAACATTTGACAATTTCTCTACGGGGCTATAAAATTACCTTTTCTCAGTATGATAATAATGACAAGGGCTATACAAGAATACATTTTTTGTTTCAGTAGGACCAATTCCTTGCTCTGCATGAACCATGGCCTTACCTAGTATGCTGTGACGCTGACCTCTGCAACAGAGACGTAGCCCCAATTCCGCCTGATTTTGCCACACGAGGTACAAGTCTCCTATTTATGTATGTGGAAGCTTTTTCTAGTCTGCTTATTCATATAAAGCAGAATCAATAATTTTCTTTATGAGCTTCACAAGCAGTCTTTTTGTAACAGATAAGAAATTTGATGCTTTGCGGCTGGCTGCTGGGCGTCTCGTCCATCGGGGAGTTCCTGAAGAAGTAATGAAAACGTCACCCCTGGAGGGGACTCTGCCTGAACACGCTCTACTTGGCAGTCATAGGTGCTGCTTTGGCTCTCATGATTACAATTAGTGCTGCAGGAGTTTGTTTTTTGTAACCAGATACAGGTACTGTTTCAAGTCCGTTTTATTTAATATTTGGTTTAATTAAGTCAGGCAGTGTCCTGGACATGCACAGGCTCTCAGTTTATTAAAGGTATGGTAGAGGGACGATGGAAGAGTCGACATGCAGTTAGAATTTACATAAATGTGCAGTTTGTAGTTTAAAGGGAAAAAGTTTTGCTTAGAAAATATAAACTTTTAGATATGTCTCCCACACTAATATCTCTACAAAGAACTTCGGCCATCATACACTACAAAGGGAAAATTATATACATATTATTCGTATACGTAGCCTAGCTGTATATTATGTCGTTCTTATCTGGTCATATGTTCATGATCAAATTCTGAAATTATGTAAATTAATTCATTGTATTAACCCCGTCCTCCTCTCCATCTAATATTGTGAAATTAAACCTTTAGTACGCCTATAGCCAACTTTTTATGGATTCTACTTGGAAGATTATATTTCTATTGCTTACATTCCACTTAAATTTTTGGCGATAGGTTTAAGTAGTTTGCTCCAGCAATTTTGCACTTCATTACTGTTACCTGATGGAAATTTTTGTTGGACTATTGATTCTCGAAGCAACTTCAATTAGTATGGGAGGTCATACAACCCTGTTTGGAGTAAGAAAGAAAATGATTTACGGTAAAGGTAACAGTTATAGGGGTTGCCACTACTTTACGGGGACAGTAAAAGTCTGAAATTCATACCGTAATAATACTTATACAAGAGAATTCTTAAGGGTAATGTCTCTTCCAGAGATACACTTTTCAACCTTACGTGCTGAAAAAATTGAAATGCAGTTTTCTTTTTTTTATTATGCTATGTCCTATTACAAGCTTATGATTTGAAAGTTTAGTGTCTCTTGCACTGGCTTAGGGTTTCTGTTACGTTCACTCATTCATTTACCATACAAAGTGCTACATAAATCTTGTCTAACTCTCATTAGCCTGGACCTGAAACGCCAGAACAGGGTAACCAAATTTTAATTTTCGAATGGTGGTTATATAATGACACTGACGGCCTTAATGACCCTAGTAGTAGACAAGCTTAATGTCCAAATAACCATAACTAACATTACCCTTCAAGATATCCAAAAACTAAAACCACATTCTAACCTTTGGCTCACCTTTTTACTACTACTTCCGCTGAATACCAATTACCGCGTGCTTCTACTTTATTTACACAGCTTCTTAATGACCTTGTTGATGCACTTTCACTGTCGTTATGAGACACTGTAAAGGGATGACTTTTCTGATAAACTAAAATGAGCAAGTACTCAACAATGGAAACGGGCAACGAAGCCGACAATAGATACTCGCAGAGCAGCACCCCTAGCGGCCTGTTGGCAAAACTATAGTCTAATTTATATTATATAGGGATCTGAAGGTCAGATAACTAGTGGTTATATGATTTTGAAGAACCCACATAGATCGAATCCTTGGGTAACTGGTCTATGTACCCTTGAAGAACCCACATAGATCGAATCCTTGAGTAACTGGTCTATGTATTCTTGAAGAACCCACATAGATCGAATCCTTGGGTAACTGGTCTATGTACTCTTGAAGAACCCACATAGATCGAATCCTTGGGTAACTGGTTTATGTACTCAACACACGTGCTCTTATTGCATATAACAATTTCATGCAGAAAAGAGAGCATACATAACATCCTAAATTTCCAGTCTACGAATTTGTGATGCACAGTCTGTTCAAAGGCTTTGGCCACGGAGAAATACCAAGCTCACAATCAACCAAATGATAGGTCATGCGTTACCCTGTGAACTGCTACGATGCAAACAAAAGATGTTCTTGTCTCAACTTAGCTCAATTTGGCAATAATTTCTATTCTATCTAAAACCAGGATAGGACTGAGAATGAAACTATATTATGTACATACTCGGTAACAGTGAGTGATTGGTTAAGGAAAAGTTATGTGGCGGGGTGGCGACAGGAATGAATAAAGGGCAGACAGTATGAATTATGTACATGTGTATATATTTATATGTCTGTGTGTGTATAATATGTATACGTATAGGTATGTATATGTGCGTGTGTGGACGTGTATGTATATACATGTGTATGAGGGTGGGTTGGGCCATTCTTTCGACTTTTTCCTTGCGCTACCACGCTGACGCGGGAGACAGCGACGAATATATATATATATATATATATATATATATATATATATCCTTAAAAACCACGCTTAACCTGTTATGTACATGGGGACAAGTATGGTATAAAATCTAGCTTTTAAGATTTGTGTTTGTAGAAACGAAGTTAAAAGGACTGTCATACTTTCCAGCCTACTACAAAGACGTGTAAGCCTGCAGTGGGAATTTAGGCATGAGAGGTACCAACCTACGATGGGAAATGGATAAAAAAGCACAAGAAGACTGTAGTACTTTTCTGGTTGGGAATTCCTTAGTTTTGTGTTAAGGGTCCAAGGAAAAATGATTGTGCTTTACTCAGGCCAAGATAAAACTTATTCCATGAAAGTCTGATGATAGCCTCAAACACTCCCGGCGATATGACTTTCACTGTAGTGTGAAACAAACAATATAACCTGTGGTAAATCAGAGCAAACTATAGCTAAGTATTAGGCCCTAATTTTTAAGTTTAAACAGAGCTTTAGGAAATTAGTTTTATCTACACTACTGCTTAGAAATTACCTTATTAATTCCTGCACTTTTAGTAGCTTGATGATAAACAGTAGGGATGTGGCTTTCTGCAGGAAGGAGGAAAACATTCATAGTATCAATCTATGGAATCATTTCAGCTGCAACAGAAGCCTCTTTGCTAAGTATGGTCCCCATTTAAATGGAACTGGGAAAGCCCACCTTGACGTGGTGCTTGATGAAATTATCAGGCACTTTTTCTTTTACAATGAAACATACCAATTAGGTAGCCAGAACACGGAAAAGATGACAGACGGAATCAGAATATACATGACAAGATAGGTCTGCGAGGAGTCACCAACCAAGCACAGGTAAGGTACATGGTAGAGGAAGGTACATGAGCTCTTCCTAGTTGTGGAGGCCACTCCCCAGGTAGAGGCTGGGAACAAGCCGCATAGGGAATGCGGTAAGACAGGTCAAAGACCAAGTGAAGGTAGGTGGGCCTCTTATACTGTACACACAGTAGCAAAGATTTAAACATGCAAAAGAGTAATGATAAACTTCTTCACTAAGCTCAAACAACTACCAATTCCCATGGCCCACATAAATCTCAAAATAATATTAAAATCATCTAATATATATAACCTAGGTGCATTATTTCATTATGGAATTAGCTGATATAACACACTAACAGAGAAACTAAATATTGATGCAATCTGAGAAATGTAGCCACACCTGGTAACAGGTCCATGCATAACAACACCCTCCTAATATGCCATATGAGGTATACTTGATAGATTCATACTTATAAAATTTGATCATTACAAAGTCTACTCATCCACGTACTTACCTTAGGCCATATATATGCTGAACAAAAATCAATAAGCAATCACGTAGTGATTTTAAGGAGTCCTGGCGAAAGGGGAGCAGTGCCTGTCCTTGGCATACAGCATCTGATTGGTAATTTTACAAACTTCGGTAATTTTACCGTACTGAAAAATAGAATATCAAGGAAATGCTCTGATTATACCAAGAGAAGACTAACAATGCAATACAAAACAAGAATAACCAGTAATCAATATTTTGGTATAGGTAATAACAAAACATGTACAGTAACAACTTGACACTCAGGCTGAACTCCCACATTTTGTGCGTTCTGCTAACATCTCCAAAAATTCTTCACATTATGAGAGTGAAAATTATGAAAGAAATTTACTTAAATTACTTTTTTCATCAATATCTCTGACTGTCAGGTTACATGCATTTCCTAAACTTAAAAAACATAGATTTTGAGAGTTGGTATGAAGGACAGCGAGATTTGTAAGGATTAATAGAGAATCATTTATGAACACATAAACTGACAGAATGTGAAGTATTAGGTGTAATATGATGAGCAAGAGATAGTAACTGAAACAATTTTCTCATTTCACCTATCTACTTATGATCATTACCTTCTCTCCAATTTACTTGAGGTAGACCAAGTGCATAGAAGCATGCACCTTTTGTGTTAATTAATAAACAGATAACCTACCCAATTCCAGCCAGCCAACAAAAGAGGAGGAATACATATTGCCCATGGGTCAACTTACTACTCTACTACCCTTACTTCAACTGAGGGTTTATGCACCTGTTTTATCAGAGGAAATAATTAAAATCTAAAATAATTCTACACCAAAATATACATTTTTACAAAGCTTGATAGATAGGTACATACGAATCAGACTTCTAACACCATTTTAGACCTGAAATATACACCATTAAACCCAGTCATTAACCCGTTCATTGCATACCATTGTCCTTAATCTGCTGTTTTTAAGTGGGATACTGCTTTTGTCATTTCAAACTTGGTGGTATGAACAGCACGCTAGTGGAGTTTACTGTAGTAACCATAAATTGTGAAGGGCTACAATAAACTCACCGTAAAAAACTAATTTGCTAGTTATAGAATATCCATTTCGTGTTCCATCCATAAATATTATCATCCTCATGGTCATCGGTAAAATCATTGTAAATTTGTTTTAGCTTTTACATAGTTCAATGGATCACATATAAGGCTTGGGAAACGTAACATACATTCGCCAAAATTGTCCTGTGGATGTGGCCTTGAAAACAGTGTAAAGGATATCCAGCAACCATGTAAATGTCTCTGCATGCCTACTTTGCCAGTAATAGAATCTATTAAAAACTTAATTGAAATAACCCTCCCCAAATGGGAGAAAAACTACTTTTCCCTTAAAGATTACAAGCATATCATTCATAAGGAAAATACTTTTCTCTATGTCTGTCTTGTATATATAGGTACAGTTTAAATTCTTTGGTTTCTCTCCAAGCGGAATTCACTCTATACATAATGAAGCGCACAAGTATGTATTACTTGCACAGCAATTACACGAATAAATAATTACCACAATTTTACCAGAAAATATACACACCAGTACTATAGAAATTGTCTTTATCTTCCATTCTAAATTTTCATCCCACTTGCTTTATTTTCAGGTAAAAGTGAAAGTCTTGCGATAGTTCCCGTTGAGTGGTTTGGGCATATGATTCCTTCACGAGTCTATGTAATTGCATAGCAGGGAATGATTCCCATCTAAATAATCTACATTTACAGTTTATGTGACTCAAAAGGAACTCCAGAGGGCCATTGTAAAGCAATGATACTACCAACCTAAAGCTATAACTGCCAGTATAAAACTATAGCACTACTACAGGGTAAAACTATAATACTGCTACAATGCACAGCTATAATAATACCACTGTAATATCATAACAGCTAGCGTAAAGCTATAACATTACAAAAGTCGCATCTGGTGAAGCTGTATGACTGGGAGTACAGTCTTTTTAAAGAACTTCTTTACTCCAAAGGTGTCTACAGCTCATTGTTAATGGAAATAGTGTATCCTTGGGCTGCAACAGCCTTTGGAAAGAGGTCCTTGGTAATACAGACTCTTTCATAGGAGGTTCTAGGTTAATCATAAGTAAATAAATGTGTTAAGCTATAACTACTATCTTTTCAATTCTCTAAAAATCCTGGAAGCATTAGTTTTGTTCTACTTCAAGCTTGGCCTTCTACAAATACATAGTTCTCTTCCTACTCTATTCAACAGAAAATCAAAATTATCACAAGCTTTCGTCTTTATAAGTCACCCTGTGCATCACAAGTAATGCATGACACAGGGCATGTACATGTGTGGCATCATGCCAGTCCATATACTAAATATACTACTCATAATGATCTATGGTGAACAGGATCTGATTTTTTTTTTCAGTTGTGAATGCTAGATATTGATAACATATATGGATAATTGGCAGAAGCAAACATCAGCTGGGATTGGGAATAATAGCAGGACCCAATAAAATTTCGTGTTATGCACAGCAGATAATACGTAATGCATCACACAAAGCCTCAATCAGTTAATGTTGTAAATTGATTTGGTGTATTTTTCAATATTTCATGATTATGTATGTTTCATATCTCTGGTAGTGTGCATGTGCAACATGGGGCCTTTAAAGGCATGCTACTTTGTCTGTTGGTGGGTGGAATGTTAATTGCACCACCTGATCCCCACCTTAGTCGAGTTTGTGACTAATCGCACAGGGTGTCAGTAGTATCTATTTTGTTTTCATTTGATTTCTTTATTATTTCATAGCTCTTAAGGTATATTCTCTATCTTCTAAAGTTTTTTGTAGGAAGGGGCAGGCATACTCAGTGCTGCATGCAACAGTCAGAAAATGTGGACTGTTTTCTTGCAAGAGCATGTTGAGAAAAGATGCTGATGATATCCTTTGAAATATGGTGGCATTGTAAGATGAAAATGCAATGTAGTAGTAAGCTAGGATGATGTCCTATAACTGAAATGTTTTATATACATAATTTCATCTGCTTAAAATGAGAAGTTAATGAATTTCACATAGACAATAACAGGTATGCAAAGTTTTAGAGTGGTACCACAGTCTACAATACAAAAGAGGAGATTTAAAATATTTGAATAAATTTTCACATGTTCTTGTAAAAACATACCTGAAAGTACAACCAGTTGACTAGCAGGCTATCAGCAACATATAAGATGCTGGGAAAAAAACAGCAATGTATTACACCTTTGAGATTCACTAAGTTTAGGGTTCAATTTCTCTACCAGCAGGGCCTAATAGTACAAACTGAGTACTGATTCACTTATCCCAACACCAGTGGTACAGTAAATTTCTTAACATGTTACATGAGAAAAAAGGATATCCTCTTTGACTAAATATTAGCATAAATCTAAATTTATGAACATAATGCTTTCTCTGAAAATATATCAAATCTGGACACCTTAGTATTATAATACTTGACTTAAATAGGAAAGAGTAACTTATTTTCTCATAAGTTTTTAAGGCACCAAAATAAAGTGAGACAATATTCTCAAAGTTTTATACATATTATAAATTATTATCATTATCTATATGCATTATATGCATCAAAAGGGAAGATTTAAGATGTTGGGAACTCAATTAATGCAAACAGAGCAATAAATGCATCCTAAAACTCTGCTTTTAGTGTTGATATAGAGAAAACTTGGACTTCTTAAGTTGCAGTGTACTATCTTAACAGGACTGTAGCTAAAAACAAAATCCCATAGAGATGATCACATTACTGTTAAAAACTGCTCTGTTATATCATACAATAGAAAAATAATATTTTATGTTACTGTATAACATTTAACAACATCCCGATACTCTTTAAAATTTTATGTCATTATAATAAGAAGGCTGCTGAACTTGAACATAAACAGTTTCCACCATTCCCTCCTCATAGTCTAGAACTGGAAAACCTGGGAATCTATAAAATACAATATTTACAGCAGATTCAAAATGAAAACTGCTTAATATTTTCAACCAAAAGATGTACTTTTCCCTTCTACATGGGGTGGAATCACTACATGAAGACTTGTAGCCAGTTGCAAAAACACAACTCATGCCCAAATCTAAATGCACCTAAGGAAGGGGTTGCTCCAAATCCACCCCTTTTAGCTGCCTTTTACAACTTACAGAGGTATGGAGAATATACATTCTGTGGCTCTATACCCTGGGAAGCTATAAGAGGAGCAGCAACATGGAGAAGTAGACGGAAAAAATAATCAGCTTTACAGAATCAGGCAGTAGCCTCTGGCTTAATTGTTATATTATTTTCATTAGAGGAAGCATCTATACACTTCCAAAGCCCATAAGTCTTTCCTACTGTTGTCTGCCACAGTCGCAATGTGCCATCTTCACTTCCAGAGGCATACAGTTCACCATCAGGACTAAATCTAACACAGTGAACTGGACCAAAATGACCTTTGAAAGACTCTATCTCGACATTAGTATTGTAGTCAAACTTGTACATCTTAAAGTCCTCTCCACCACAGATGAAGACAGAGCGATCTGGATGGAGAGAAGCAGAGTATACAGCTGTCGGGACAGTCACTTCACGCTGCATTTCAAGCCTGAAACAAAAATTACAGAGTAACAAGAATGCAATAATCTTGAAACAAGGCATTCAAAGATTCTTTTAAATTTCTATATTATACATATTCTCTCATGTGTTTGGCTCATACAGAATCTCCATGCAACAGTCTGCTCACATTTTTCTACTGATCCTGTTAAAATCCATTCTTACCACGTGCACTCTCTCATCCTGGCCAGAAGGCTTAACCAACATACATCTATACCCTTTGCCCTTATCAAACTATTCCTTTAAGTTATTCTTCCCTTGCCTCCAGTCCAGGTCCTGTGATCTTACTTTGTCTAGTGCTTTACTCATGAAATAGTATTCTTTATAGTATCTGTTTCTCACTAACTTTTAGTTCCTGTTACCTGGATAAGCTGCTTTGAATAAACTGTAATTTGATCGAGTACTATGATGATTTAGACTTTATTTGCAGATCCTGTGATATTCTCTGGAATTCTTAAGCTCATCGTATATGCAAAGCCTACAATTCTTCCCTTCATTATCTTGTATTTCAAGAATGATAAATCAGATTTTTTTTAAAGTGCATTTCCAATATATTCAAACCTGTATTTAATCAACATTTACAATAATCAGTTTATAAAAAATATCTAGCTGCTTCCAGAACATGGAATGGGAGTTACAGCTAGTGGTGATGTGTGTATCATGTGTTACAAAGCTGTAACCCACTAAATATCGTGATGATTTAGTCTGTTTAATAAATCCCAATTGCATTTCCCCAAATTCATATATTTAAATTCATATGTTTAAATTCATATTGTCTCAAGACTATATCCTTATTTAGCAATGAGTGTTGTAAAATCACTTCATTTTCATGCCTGAAAAACTGGTTGTAAGAGAAAGCTGAAGATACATTCTAGTAATTCTTACAAGGAAAAGGACTGAACTAATGGGCCTCATGTCCCAATGTGTCTGGAGTCTAGTACAAATTCTATATCAAGGGACATACTAAGCTGGGAAAAATATTAGAACTGACTTTTACAGTATTACTGCCTTAGCCATTGGCTAATAGTTCTCACCATCACACTGGACAATTTTCATACGGTATCAATGTTGCTAAAGTTATAAAAATTAACCTGCTCCTACTTTATTCTAAGTATGAACACTCCAAGGCACATTATGCACATATACCTCCTCATATGTGAATGAAAGTGGTATAAAAGTATGGCATATTAATAAAATGAATGATTAATCTGGTAGAGTTTATATGAATATGGTAAAAGTAAGAAGGGAACATGGGAAAATTCACTAAAATCAAGAATGAAGTGTGGGGGTATGGTACTGAGAGGAGTGCAAGGTGAATACTGTAAAAAGTTTAAGACTAAGCTACTGACAGAAGAATAAGTAATATGAATTATGAGAGTACAAGAATAAGAAGAGTATACCAACATCAAAAACTACACTTCCAAGAACATTGTAGTTGAGCCTTTCTACTCTGCATTCTGAAATTTTATCAACCTTTCCAACATTAAACACAATGATTCAATATATCCCAGGACCCAAGGCACCGAAGACTTATGGCTTAATTGTCCTGCACTAGCCCTACAAACACACAGACAACGTCACATTTCTTGACTAGTAGATGCACCCATCTTGCTGAGTGCTGTGGAAGCCCCATAAAAGGAGGTCCTGAAGCTTGGAGGTTAGGTAAATATATATAATGTTACATATAACTCTAGTGGTGTTCTTAGACTCCTTCCACAAGTAATAGCACCAAGAACAAGGCTATGTTACTGTTAATGGTTGAAAAGATTACAGCATTGTTCAGGAACCCTCCTTACCCTAGCCCTGAACAGAGCACAAACTTGAAGCCGCAGGAGTCCCATAAAAGGGAACCTGGTTACGCATGCATAATGATAAAGTGATAGATATGCATAACATATGAGATACCTAAGTAAAATATCATATATGTTTCACATATCTATACTTCCAGTATAATCTAAAGATAGCCAATACCTGATGAAAGTACACAACATACATTTCAGGGTTTAAGAAGGCAACTTTGGAACCATATGTCACTGTCAGGGTTTTGCCATCAGCACTAAGTTCCATGCTTGTTGGGTTATTTGCTACCTCTAGCTTCTGGATCTCCTGTAAACAGATAAACAAATCATTAGGAAACATGAACTCAAGATATTTTTATGAATGCACAAACCACTCAAACTATTTATTACCCATATCAACTCCATCCTTATTTATGTAATGGTCTGCTTTGAAAAGTACTTGCACAACACATTTCCCTATCCGACACTAATTTCAATGAAAATCAAATTTGTAAGTACTGCTTCATCATCTTCATACAGTAACTTTTTCTACTGTAATCATTTCCCTGCACTGTTCACTCAAAAGCACTCCAGAGCCCCTTTGGTTGCTAAAATTCTTACACAAACACAACAGAAACAGGACATTCATAAGCATTCTCTCAGTCTGATCCATTACAACATTACATTCATAAACCATGCCCATGTGTCTCAAGTGTTCAATAGTGATCCACATTCTCTAAAGTTCCATCAATGGTTAGGAGAATATTTTTCATAAACCCCTCTATAAATTACAGTGATAGGTAGATAAAATCAACAAAACAAGGAATTACTATACATCTGAAAATTCCAGGAAAAAATGCTTATTCTCTTTGTGTACTGTACGTGAATAACAAAACACATATGAAGAAACAAGTCCCATGAAATGATGCATATATGATGATATTCTACCTGACCAGACGCTTTGTCCCAGACACGGATGGATTTATCTTCTGCACAGCTCAGCATCTGTTTCCCATCATTCATGAAAAGGACATGTTTCAAGCCACCAGTGTGCCCAGCAAAAACCTGTGGCTCTGAAATTCAAAGAATATTTATCCATTAAAAATACATAATTATTGGAATGAGTAGTAACCATCATGTAAGGCATCATATTAAAATGTATTGTTTTTATACATGGAAAAAAATGACAATCTCATCATAAAAGCATCTGTCCATGCTTAAACTGTTGTGCTTGTGTCTAAAAATATGATGAAGGTGAACAACATGTTCAGTAGTTGGGCTGGGATCGAATGACACTGATATCCTGGGTAATACACAGTTAAATTGCATTATTCACGGTACATCTACAGCCTAATATACCATTACTGAAGATAAAAAAGGACAAAACTTTTTGCTGTACTGGTTATGAAGAGTTCTGAACATAAAAAATAGCCAAATGCAAAAAACTACTGCAACCTCTTCTTTACATGTTATGTACAAATGTTATTTCTAACTAAAACTAAGTGTCAACATAAGCTGTACATTTGAATGAATTTATTTCCACTTTTGACCGGCAAAACAAATCTCTATTCATCTCACTACTGAAAGATGTTCAGTTTCTATTGACCAGCCAAGTTGCAATAACCACATATGGGATAACCACATATGGAGGTACACTTTATATCATTCAGATATACACAGAACTTATCCATAAACCTATCACACTGCAGCAATACAAGAGTTGATTGACAGGTAGATATTGATGGCTAATTCTTATGAGTAACCCAGCTTCAGCATTATTTGGGAATCAAAGCAATTCACCTTTATGAATATTGTAATTCTTAAAAATTTATACCTCTGTATCATATATGAGGCTTGTGAGGCTCATCATGTATGAAACATAGGTGAAGTTGTGGAGTATCAAAATGGTACCAACACATGTACAGCCTTAAGCTAAAGAATTTGTGGAAGATGGCAAATCTGTATGACACGATTTCTCATTATCATCTTCACTTTATAGAAATTGAACAAAAACACTTATTTATATAATACCAACATCTTGTTCATTAAAAGTGATCAATAAACTTTTTGACAAATCAAACTAATTGGCCAAATAGCTCTTGCCTGCATTACCAGGTAAATTTCAATCAATTTGTGTCATGACTGCTTTATAATGTTGACTTAGCTCTAAACTGATACAGTTTTAGTAACCAGAGATAAAAACATAAAAAATCACACAGGAAGGAAAACTGACTTCATATTCTATGTTGTTTAACAAAAGAATATAATATTTACCTGCTTCTGGTTTACCCAGATCAAATATTTTGAGGAGCTTTTCATGGGAGCCTGTGAGTAATTCACTGGAGTTGGGAGAAAATGCAACACTTTTGACAATATGGGAGTGTGAGAAATTGTGCAGCTCCTCCCCAGACACTGCATCCCACACCTGCACACCGAAAGGAATCTTCTCAGTTATCAACAGCAGTTTTATCATTTACACAAGCAAGAAGTAATTCATACATGATAAACTTCATGAATCTATCATAATATTTCTGAAGCCCTAATGCCTCTTTCCAAAACAACAGCAACATTACTATCATCTGAGACAATTTCTGCATACAAAACGTATATTTTCTATACACCTTACCTTAGCTGAGAAATCAGCTGCTCCAGTGGCTGCCCGAGATGCATCAGCATTAAGAGCTACTCCCCATACTGCTCCCTTATGACCCTCAAATGTTCCAATCCAGTCACCAGTATTACCCTGACGGAGCATTGGTTTCCCATCTGCATCAATAGGAAATTCTTATATTTTATTCAATCACTAACATATTACAAATTCATTTCCTTAAAAGCATTAGAATTTACACAAAATAACTTGCACAAACATAAAATCCAATGATAATCGCAGCATGAAATGAGTGAAAATTTCAATAACTTATTCCTGGATTAGTAAATAAGTCTATGGCTTGTGATGTTAATGTACAAAACTCAGTTATCTGTGTTACACTATACAAACTATGCACAGGAACACTATTCACTTTCCTTGCATAAATCTCAAAAAACAGCACCAACTTGCTTAACACAGACACTGCTCCTCCTTCCACCAAAATGTGAGAACTCCCAAAGAATACCAAAAGCTTGATATTAAGAGGATAACTTCTTTTTCCTCTCTCTGCTAAAATGAGCTGCCAGTGGGGTTTGTTAAATAACAAACAAGTTTTCAGAGTAGGTCCAAATGAAAGTACTCAGAGGTTCTATGCTTAAATGAAGGACAAGATCCCATCATGCAATAAATCATAAACTAGAATGATGGCTATAAGCTCATGTGTATTATGGTAGAAACCTGCTGTGGGATAATGGCCCTTAATCTTGTTAGACCATCCCCAGAAAGATCAACCAGCACATTATTAGTATACTAGCATGGGTAAATGGATTTTTCAGAAACAAAGATGGCTAATATCTATATGAGTCGCATCCCCCATCATTACCCTAGGGAACACGCTTTTTGTTAAACAAGATCCACATGGTACACTGGGAACTCTAAGTATGTATATCAACTGACTTATATTTCTCTCTTGTGTCTCCCTTTATGATGTGATTACTACATGAAAGTGCACTTGGGTA